>JAKSZU010000006.1:105963983-106263265 GCA_026018925.1 Tupaia tana | reverse complement strand
CGCAGACAGACAGAGAGAGACAGAGAGACAGAAAGAGAGAAATCACCCCCCAGAGGGGATGGTCACGCCACAATCCCTTCTCCTCCATTCTCCTCTCAGGATCTTGGGCACGTGTGCACAAGCGCCCAGCGTGAGTTCTAAGCCACCGGGTCCGGGACGCGAACCACAGTCAACTATGTGGGAGTCCAGCGACATAGCCATTACGCTAACTGCTGGTCCCCCCCCCCTTTTTTTTTTGAGAGGCTTTTGCTATAGGGCACATGTGCTCACCAGAAAGACAGAGAGACAGAGAGACAGAAAGTGAGAAATCACCCCCCAGGGGGGATGGCCTCGCTGCAATTATTTCTCCTCCATTCTCCTCTCAGGATCTTGGGCACACATGCACATGCGCCCAGCATGAGTTTAAGCCACCGGGTCCAGGACTTGAACAGGGGTCAACTACATGGGAGTCCAGAGACATAGCCATTATGCTAACTGCTGGTCCCAGACACATACTTTAGTGACACATAGTTTTAAACATGCTGAATTATGTCATGTTTGGTTGTTCACCTAATATATTGTAAAGTATAGATTAAAATTTCATTACAACTGAGGTCAGCAGGTGACGTGGTGGTTAAGAGCTCTGGACTCCCGCATGGCCAACTGTGGTTCGAGTCTCGAACCTGGTGGCTTGCTTTCTCACATTCCCTCTCTCTCTCACTCTCTCCCTCTCTGGTTAAATAAAAATTAAAATTAAAAAGTTAAGTAAAATAATTTTTTTTGGAGAGGTTTTTGCTATAGGATATGTGCGCTCACCAGAAAGACAGAGAGAGACAGAAAGCGAGAAATCACCCCCCGGGGAGATGGCCACGCCTCAATCCCTTCTCCTCCATTTTCCTCCATTCTCCTCTCAGGATCTTGGGCATGCACACACACGTGCCCAGTGTGAGTTTAAGCCCCCCATCTGGGACTCGAACCATGGTCGACTACATGGGAGTCCAGCGACATAGCCATTATGCTAACTGCTAGTCCCAATAAAATAATTCTTTAAAAAAATTTCATTACCACTGTGAACTTGTGGTGAAGGCAGATAGATACAATGTGGCCAACCATGCTGTTTAAGTCCTGGACCTGGCAGCTTGAAAAATATGCTGGAGGGTCAACAGATGGTGTGTTGGTTAAAGTGGCTGGATTCCCACATGGTTGACCCTGGTTCAAGTCCCAGACCTGGTGACTTGTAAATCATGTTAGGTGTGTGTGCATGTGTGCCCAAAATTCTGAGAGGAGAATGGAGAAGAGATTGCCATGTGGCCATCTATCCTGAGGCATGATTTTTCACTTTCCCTCTCTCTGTCTCTTCTCCAGTGAGTGCACATGCCCTATGACAAAAACTTTAAAAAAAAATGCTGGGCAGTTGTGCATACATGAACAAAATCTTGAAAGGAAGGATAAATGGTGGAGAAGATATTGCAGTGTGGTTATTCTCCCTGGGGTGGGGGGGAGGTGCTATCTCACTCTCTCCAGCTTTGTCTGTCCCTCTCCAGAGAGCACATATGCCCTGTAGCAAATATTTTAAAATAATAATAATTTCAGGGTTAGGATATATAAAGTTCTATCAAAGCCAAAACCACCCATAATGAATGACAACCTTTCTATAAAAGGTTTTTAAAAAATGTGTAGTTTATGAAATTATGCAAGGTGTTTTAAAAATATTTTACTTCTATCCTCAGAAGTAAATGTGTATTTTACAGTGTTCCAGAGACTTGGTAATGGTGAAATGAACTCCAATCCACTGAGTACTTTGAAAAAGTTATGGGAGATTGGTGTTATGAGTTTTTGTTGGATCTGCTTTTATGGAAAAGTAGGAGAGAAGTTAGCCCAAAATAGGTTTAAAAAGCTATGTATATATAGCTACCTCTCTGTCTCTTGACCTACCCACCAATCATGTGTCTATCCATCCATCCATCCATCCTGCCAAACAAAGGCCATCTCTAGTTGTCAATGCCACCCTAATAACCCAGTTGGCCAAGTTACTTATGAGAGGACTAGGCAGGACCCCAGCACAGGTAGTGCTGGGTGTGGGTTCCTGCAAAGAACCATCAACCAGCAGTAGGATGTGTTTCCCTGTGAAGGTAAGAGGGTGCAATACTCCATGTATTCTGATATTATTCTGTTGCCTTCTCAGCCCTCTAAGAAGGTCTGCTCCTAACACCAAATAAGCCACAGTAACTCATATACACTCCACACATGAAGTCTTTTATCACAGAGAGTCAATCTAAAAGTAGCAGGAAATTCACTGGATAGGATCCCTCTAGTCTGAAACATAGTCATATCTTGTGATATTGGGGGAGTTTGATAATCTTGTCAAAAGTATGTTCTAATGTGCCCACGCCATCCCTCATGTGATTTATGAATGTAACATTACTCAAGTGACTGATTCTGGGAGAAGGACACTGAGTCAGGTCCAAGGTGGGTAAGGCTTGGTTCTGTAATGTCTGAGACAAGAAGGTTTGTATTTATGAGCAAGATTGAGAACCATTCATTTTCATACCTAAGAAAACTTGCTGCAAGCCATCTCTGGTGCAAAGGCTAGAGAAAAGGGCACATTTCCAGTACCAGTGTATATCCCAGCTAGCTGGACCAGCTGCAGGAGCAGTTCTCACTGTAGGTTCAGGGTATCCCAGAACACGCCTAGGGGTATGCTTGTGTTCCTCACCATCCATGCCTTCACTGCTTATTCCTGACCAATAACTCACCTTGTGCCCTGGTGGAGGCCAGAAAACATCAGAGCATACTCTTAATCAACATAGCATTGAAAAGAATGTTTGCAAATTCAGTTGGCCTTTATTGTAGGAGTCAGCAGAGTGCTGTAGGGCACATCCTGCCCACTACCTGATTGTGAAAGGGAAAGTTCTGGAAACATGGCCTCACCCATTTGTTTACATGTTCTCTATGGCTGTTTTCATGCTACAACAGCAGAGTTGAGTACTTGTGGCAGATTATATCACGTACAAAGCCTAAAAGATTTGTTATCTGGACCTTGAAAGAAAAAGTTTACTCATCTCTAATTTGTGAGAGGGGGACAATGTTATAGGTTTGTGTCTACAGAATTGCTTCTCCGATGTTCTAAGGGCAGAAAGACTTTACAACTGGCAACAATAGATTTTTTTTTTAATTAGCTTAGTATACAAATGAGGAGGGGAAATCAGTTTCACCCACAAATGGACTAGAGACCTCCTTCTGACACAGTCTGTCCCCGCCAGCTTCTTCAGGGCTCCCTTCACATCTTTATTTCTCAGGGTGTAGATGGTGGGGTTCAGAATGGGGGTGACTACATTGCCAAAGATCTGCATGGGGGTGACCAGCACTATACTCAAAGACACTAGGTGTAGATGAGGGCACAGGGCCTGAGAACAGCATGGCCACAGAGAGGTGAGACACACAGGTGGAGGCCGCCTTGAGCCTCCCTTCAGCCAAGCACATCTTTAAGATGGTGATGATGATGCAGATGTCACAGGAAGCAGGACATGGGCACGAGGCCAATGTTAGTGAAGCTCACCGTCTTGATGATAAGGCGTGTTACCACATGCTAGTTTGACTATAGGGAGGATGTCGCAGAAGAAGCAGTTCACCTCATTGGGACCACGGCAGGACAGTTGGAAGGTCAGAGTTGTGAGAATTGTGGCATGAAAGGAGCCGGTAACCCAGGTACCAGCAGCCAGCAGGGCTGCTGATGATGGTGTAACGCAGAGGATAGCAGATGGCAGTCAACCAGTCATAGGCCATCACCGTGTAGAGAAGACACTCAGTGCTGCCCAGGAAGTGATAAAAGAAGACCTGGGACATGCAGCCCCCCAGGGAGATAACTTGGCTTCTCACCAGCAAGTTGGCCAACATCTTTGAGGTGCTCACAGAAGAGAAGCCAATGTCCAACACAGAGAGATTGCAGAGAAAGAAATACATTGGGGTGTGGAGGTGGGCATCGGACACCACAGCTACAAGGATGAGCAGGTTTTCCAGCAGGGTGCAGAGGTAGAAGGTCAGGAACCAACAAAGAGCTTGGTCTCCTGCCCCTCTGTGTGCAGGATGCCCAACAAGATGAACTCTATGACCAAAGTGCGATTCTTTATCTCCATAGACGTTAGATGCTTTCCTGGAAGGGGGGCGGGGTGGGGGGAGAACTGTAAATTCATGATCCAAGACACCAAATTGCACTGATACCTACAAGCAGATTCCCAAGGACAAAAGTGAGGCTGCTGATGAAACGATCATACAAGTATTTATTGGTTCAAACTGCAGAGCTAGCACATGTTCCCAGAAGGTGATGTGTGTCTGAGATTGAGAATTGAATGCTGGCAACTTGACTGCAAATAGCAGATTTTTGTTTTACTATCAGAGAAGAACAAATGACACACTCAAAGTATCAGGGACTAAAAAAGGCAGAGAAAGCCAAAGAAAAAAAGGAAAAAGTAAAAGGTAGGGTACATTTATAGTTTACATAAAATTTTTATGATTATTATCTAGTTAAGCCTTAAAAGTCCTGTAAGATAGGCATTAATGCTTCCATTTCATAATTGATGAAAAAATCATGACTCGTGGAAGTTAAACAGCTTGTTCAAGTGCTCATACATGGCTAATGATGGATCCAGAATTAGAACTTAATGATTCCTTAATTACACCATAATTAGGAAAGGGGAAAAAGAAATATTAAAATGTGGTTAAAGGAAACATTAATATAGTCTCTGAACTGAAAGGAATATAAAAATAACTTAGTTCAATCATTTACTTGACTGAATATGTGAAAATTTGTGGAAGATGCTAGGATTTGTAGTTCAAAACATTAAAGTCCTTTGTTCATCTAAAGAACAGAGCAAAGAAGCTAATTCAATAATGTGACCAGCACTTCAAAGTTGTGAACAAAGTATTGCAGAGTATTAAATGACATCTAGTACTACAGTGTATGCCACCTTAGAAACCAAAGGTGTCCATGTTGATGACCTGCCAAACACCCCCAATGCCACATAACCTCAGAGTCTCAAAGAAGAAATCATTGTGAATACTGTTCCACAGGGATAATGTACCAATTCAAAATGCTTACATGAGCCAGTTTTCAAGTTTTTATAAAGATGTACATTAAATCAACCTATTGCAAAATAATTTCACAGGAAAAGCATTTGTTGAACAGTTTTTGAACAGAGAACACTTTGGAAATGTGTGCAGCATGACTGATATATATACTCAAATATAGGCTATCAGCATTAAATCAAAAAAATTTAAAGTATAAAAAAGATTCACATGGTTTTCTGGTTACATTTTCTAAGGTAGTCCAATTTATTATTGTAATATTTAATATGTTTTCTTTTATTTCAGTATCTATACTGCCTTAGTCTGTTCAAGATGCTGTAAGAAAATACTAAATGGGGTGGTTTATAAACAACATACATTTATTTCTCACAGCTCTGGGCTGGGAGGTCCAAGATCAAGGTGCTGGTGAATTCAGTACCTGATAAGGTCTACTTCCTGGTTCATAGAAGGCACCTTCTTGCTGTGTCCTTACAGTGGTGGGAGGGTGAGGGCTCTGTCTTGGGCCTCTCTTATGAGGGCACTAATGCAGTTATAAGGGCTTGCGGTCTAACCACTTTCCAAAGGCCCACCTCCTAATACCATCACTTTGGGGGTTAGGATTTCAACATGTGAATTTTGGGAAACACAAATATTCAGACTGTTCTAGTCTGTTCTGTTGTTATGTACAGAATTACCTGAGTGTGAGTAATTTAGAGAAATGGAGGTTTATTCAGCTCATAGTTTGGAGGTCCAAGACTGAGGGACTCCATCTGTGAGGGGCTTTTTGTTGACAGAGTTTTGAGGTGTAGCAAGATGTCCTATGGTATCTCATGATGAGAGGGTAGAGCACATGTGGAACAGAACAGGTCACGTCCATTTGCCTGCGTGTCGCATTCCTCCTCATCAACCCAGCAGAACTCAACCATGAGGACCCCGCCATGATGCCTAATGTCTTCCCAAAGGCCCTTCCTTCTCAGCATTATATTCAGATTAAGTTTTCCTTAAACCCTTCAGAACACATATTCCAACACATGAACGTCTGTGGGAAATATTCTAACCAGTCCATAAACCATCACAGCAAGTACTTAAGTTTAACTTAACAATTATATGAAGTGACAAAGAGAAAGACATGAGAGGACAGATATAAGAAGTCAAGTCAGGAAGGCACAGTATGGCAAAATGATTAAAATGGTAAATTTCATGTTCTGTGTTGTTACCACTATGTTTATACAGAAAGGCACAGAGAGCTTGACTAGGAGGCCAATGGCAATTGTGGGCTCAAGTCACTGACCTCTTCCTATTGACATTTCATTACCAAAAATAGTCTTGAAAGGAGCTAATAATTAGTCATAATGCCCCACTCTAACATTCTCATTCTCAAAAATGATATTAATATAAGCAAAAAATATAACACAAAACCAATGCCTTTTTTCCACCTTCATTCCTGTACTAGAAAATTAGCCAAATTCGTCCAACAAGCAGAATATAAAATGCATCCTTTACAGATGCTACAGGTGGAAGATGGCAATTCACTAGAGGAACTGTAACTTGTCTCCCCAAAGTCCTATTTCTGTCCTATTTCTGACAGTTGAAAGTCCATTATTATTCTTAATTTATAAAGGTGGACATAATTCTGCTGCATTGCGCTGCAAATATGGCTTCTATTTTTTCTGTTTTGATGAACAGGTCTGAGCAATCACAGTCAGATTGAATGGATGCAGATGTGATGAATGACTTAAAGCTTTAAACCACCAGAAGGAGCTCTAAAACAGACTACAAGGGAAATATTAGAATTGCTGGTAAAGGGACCAGCAGTTAGCATAATGGCTATGTCGCTGGACTCCCATGTAGTCGACCACAGTTTGCGTCCTGGACCCAGTGGCTTAAACTCACACTGGGTGCATGTGCATACGTGCCCAAGATCCCGAGAGGAGAATGGAAGAGAAGGGATTGCGGCATGGCCTCCCCCCCCCCCCGCCCCCCGGGGAGTGATTTCTCACTTTCTGTCCCTCTGTCTCTCTCTGTCTGGTGAGCGCACACGCCCTATAGCAAAAAAACGTCTTCAAAAAAAAAAGAATTGCTGGTAAAGGGGAAAATAATACATTGTCTACAGATGGAAAGTTTAAATCACATTAAAATTTAATAAAGAATTATAGTGTGGCTGAGGGAATGATTACACTAAAAAGTCTTCAGAAGACAAAATGCAAGAGCCTAAAGGCATTGCAATAGTAGTGTGTTTTTTATTTCATTGTTTAAGGGAAAATGTACACGAGAAAAATTTATTCAATTAGTGAAGTCAAACCTAAACTCTGAGATTATAAAGGAGAGTGCATTTACACAGAGCTGCAGAGCTTTTCAACTCTCCATCTGCCAATGTGTCCCTTTCAGTGGAGTCAGTCTTATGCATGACAGTTGCAGGATGACTCAAAAGATGCTGAAAATGTCCCTTAATCAGAAATCTCTCTTCTGAATAACCACCCCCCACACTTGAAATTCTTAAGATTTGCATTCCACCATAAGAATTTTAATCATATCTTAACATTCTTAAGGCCTATAATTGAGTTACAGCTTTACCACAACCTGCATGTGTAACACTGACTAGTAGCAGTATTTAACTTAAATGCTTAGCCTTTACTATATACATCATCATATAATAGGAAGGCAAATCTCCGAGAGTTAAGGTACTTTTGAAGTTTATTAATTTCTTCTTCTGAGAGAGAGGCAGCACCAATAGGGCCTTCACATCATAAGCCTCTCCCAGCCTTGGCCAGCCAGAATCACGTTTGCTCACACACCCAGCTCATACAGGGAGACCAGACCGCAGGATGCAAACCCAGGGCTTCACCATGTGTGTCAAGCATCGCAGAGCATTGCATTATTGCTGCCCCACTGTCTGGCCTCTAAAATGATAACAGCTCTTAATTATGGGGTAAAGGACAGCCAGGTGTTGGACATACATCTCTACCCTGTGGTATATTGTTTTGGGGGATTTTCCAGGGCATGGGCCCTATGGAAGGAGAGCAGGAGCAAACACAAAATAACAGCAAAAAGTGCACAAACCATAACTAACTTCTCTTTTAGTCTGTTCCAGGTGTTGTAACAAAGTATTGAAGACTGGGAGATTTACACAGAAAGACGTTTACTCACAGTTATGGAGGCTGAGTGTCCGAGATCAAGGTGTCAACAAGGTTGCTCCTTAAGAGGCCTCTCCTTGGCTTGTATATGGCCACTTTATTCCTGTGTCTTGACATGCTCTTCTTCCTATGTTTCTCCATCTGTGTCCCAATCTCTCCTTCTTAGAAGGATACCAATTACAGAGGATTGGGGCCCCACCCCAATGAACTCATTTTACCTTGATCACCTCTGTAAAGAACCTGTCTCCAAATACAGCCACATTCTGACACACTGTGGGGTACATACAAATATTTAGAGACAGTTCCTTTTTTTCTCAGTGTTGCTTATACATCTTAAAATTCCAGAGTGATGTTAGGTGGTTATGAGGTGGTAGAGAGGGCCTGAGTGTTAGAGTTGCATGTGTAATAAAATTAGAGTACAACCACTTCCTGACAGTCTAACAAGAAATAATTATTTAGCCTCTTGATGGTGGTTTCCCAATGTGAGGTAAAGCTAAAAATACCTTTCTCACCAGGCAGTGATGGACATTAAAGGAGTTGCCTAATGGGAACAAAAGGGTAATGTTTCTCAGTATTAACTGAAGCCCCTCTAAGGCTCCCACCATCCTGCAGAGATGAGGCCACGTCCTTTCACGGTCAACAAGACCTCGCGTGACCTCACTCCCAACTCTCACCAGAGAGCTTTTCTGATGTGACAGGGACCTGAGCCACATAGAATTTCTGATGCTTTTGACAGAAAACAAAACAAAAAAGCTGAAGCGTAATCAAAAGCCATTGTATACTTTACAACACTAAATTGATAAATTAATGTTTTAAACATACACATAGACCATGGCTATATTTACAAGATGACTTCAAAAAGTTCATGGAAAAGTGGAAATAACTTACAAGTATATTTTAGAGCAAAATAATTTTTAAATGCATGCATTGTTTTTTTATTATCCATATTTTCCGTGACCTTTTCAAAGACCTCCCATACATGCTCAACTGGAGATTGGTCAAGAGTACACATTTGAGGAGAAGGATTTTGAGCCAAGAGCCTTCTATGATCTTCTAAGTCCCTCACAGTGAGTCACTCCATTTTCCAGGTCCTCTCTGCCTCATGCTTTTCCTGTGGTGTACTTGACAGTTAATTAACTTTCAGGCCTATGTTCCAACAGCATTTTCTTAGGGAAGGAACCAATCTAAAGAGTGAAGAAGCAAACCATAGGATAAGAAAAAATATTGTATACTATCCATCTGAGATTATTAATAATAATCAAGGAACTCAAACAATTTGGCAAAACAAATTGTTTTGAGGGGGGATGATTTGTAACTTTCTGTCTCTATTTCTCTGACAAGCACACATACTTTGTAGCAAAAATCTCTCAAAAAAAAAAAAGGGTAGAAAAAAGAAAAAGTAAATGATCTGAACAACCATTTCTCAAAAGGAGACATACAGATGGCCAGCAAACATATTAAAAAATTCTCAGTATTATAAATCATTAGTGAAATACATGAGGAATACATGGGGCGAGCAAGTGGCGTAGTGCTTATGGTGTTGGACTGCAACATAGCTGGCCACAGTTAAAGTCTTGGACCTGGTGGCTTAAATCTCATACCATGTGCATGTGTATACATGTCCAAAAATCCCAAAAAGAGAATGGAGGAGAAGGTATTGTGGTGTGACCATTCCCTGGAAAGTAATTTCTCACATTCTCTCTCTCTCTCTTTCTGGCTAGCACATGTACCCAATGAAAAATCTCTCAAAAAAAAGCCATAATAATATCTCATCCCATTCCAGTTAGAATGCTTATTATCAAAAGGTACAATGTAACAATTTTTAAATTTTATTATATTTATTATTTATTTTATTTTTATTTTAAGTTATTTTATACATTAAATCACATTATTTATCTTACGAAGTGTGTACATTGCTCCCCAGTCCAGCTGATAATACTGTAAATTTATGATAAACAGATAATACTCCATTTCTTTGTTTCATTAATGCTTTGTCTCTCTATTTTTCTCCTTAAGGTCCTTCCTCAGACTCTACTCCTTAACCCACCCTTTTCCCACACTATATCTGGTATTTACAACCATTTACTGTGTGTCTAGTCATTCAGTTTTGGTTATAGAGTGCAGACATTCGGTATATATTAAGTGGAGACATCCAATGTCTTTCCTTCTTAGTCTGCTTTGCTTCACTCAGCAGTAAATCTTCCATATTAATCCACTTTCTGTCAAAAACCAGGGTCTTCTTCTTCTTCTTTTTTAATGGCTGAGTAGTATTCCATAGAGTATACGTGCCACAGTTTTTCAATCCATTCATCAGTTCGAGGGCATTTGTGTTAGTTCTGTGTCTTAGCAATTGTAAATAATGCTGTAATAAACATTGATGTGCAAGCACTTTTCCAATTAAGAATTCTTCTTGTCCTTTGAGTAGATATCAAGAAGTGGGATTGCTAGATCATATGGTAGTTCTATTTGTAGATTTTTGAGGAATTTCCAAATTGTTCTCCACAGTGGCTCGACCATTTACATTCCCACTAGCAGGTAGGAGATTTCCCCTTTCACCACACCCCTGTTAGCACTATCATTTTTTTTTAATCTTAGTTATTTGGACTGGGGTTAGGTGGTATCTCATTGTTGTTTTTATATGCATTTCCCTTACAATGAAGGATGTAGAATATTTTTTCATTTTTTCAATAGCATTTGGCTATTCATATGTCATCCTTAGAGAGTGATTTTTTTCAACTCATTCTCCCATCTTCTTATAGGGTTGATCATCTTTTTTCAGGACAGCTCCTTGAGTTTCTTGTGTATTCTGGTTATCAGTCCCTTATACGAGGCATAGTTTACAAAAATATTTTCCCATTTTGAGGGCTGTGGATTAATTACTGTGTCTCTTGCTATGCAAAAACTTCTTAGTCTGATGTAGTCCCACTTGTCTATTTTGGGGATAATTGACTGTGCTTTGTGGGTATTATTTAAGAAGTCTTTGCCTACCAAAATGTCTCCCAGTGTTTCCCCAGTGTTTTCCAGGAGCACTTTTATAGTTTTAGGTCTTAGGTTTAGATCTTTGATCCACATTGAGTTGACTTTTGACAATGGTGAGAGGTAGGTGTTCATATTCATCTTTCTGCAGGGGGATATCAAGGGTTTCCAGCACCATTTGCTGAAGGGGTTTTCCTTTTCCCACTGGATTGACTGGTACCCCTTGTCAAAAATCAGTTGACTGTATATTTGGGAATTTATTTCTGGGACTCTAGTCTGTTCCATTGGTCCACCTATCTGTTTCTGTGCCAATACCATGCTGTTTTGATTACCACAGCTTTGTACTATATTTTGTGGTTAGGGAGTGAGATGCCGCCCACTCCACTCTTCTTGTGCAAGATTGCTTTGACAATATGAGGTCTTTTATAATTCCAGACAAATTGTATGATTATCTTTTATAGATCTGTGAAGAATATCTCTGGCACTTTGATTGGAAATTTGTTAAATGTGTAGATTAATTTGGGTAGAATTGCCATTTTGATTATATTAATTCTTCCAATCTAGGAACATGGGTTGTCCTTCCACTTTTTTGTGTCATTTTCAGTTTCTTTTTTTTTAAGCATCTTGTAGTTTTCCTTGTGGAGGTCTTTGATTTCTTTGGTTAGATTTGTTCCTAGGTTTCTTATACTTTTTGTGGCTATAGTAAATGGAATTATTTTTTCAGTTCTATCTCAGTCTGCCTGCTTTTCACATATAGAAATGCAATAGGTTTCTATATGTTGATTTTTGTATCTTGCAACTTTATTTATGCATTTCTTCCAGCATTTTTTTTATGGATACCATTGGGTCTTCTATGCATATAACCATGGCATCTGAAAATAGAGATAGTTTCACCTCTTCTTTTCCTATTCTAATGCCTTTTATTTTATTCTCATTTCTGATTGCATTGGCGAGGACTACCAGTCTATATTGAAAAGGAATGGAGATAGTAGGCATCCTAGTCTTGTACCAGTTTTTAGTGGAAAAGATTTCAGCTTTTCTCCATTCCAGGATGATATTCCCCATGGGTGTTTCATAGATAGCTTTTATTGTTTTGAGAAATGGCCCTTCTTTGCCAATATTGATGAGAGTCTTGATCATGAAGGGATGTTGTATCTTATCAAAAGCTTTTTCTGTATCAATTGATATGACCATATGGTTTTTATCTTTCTTACTGTTAATACAGTATATTACATTTATGGTTTTGCATATGTTGAACCAACCTTATGTTCCTGGAATAAAGCCTACCTGATTGTGATGTATACTCTTTGTTATAAGTTGTTGGACACAATTTGCTAATATCTTGTTGAGAATCTTTGTGTCTATATTCATCAGAGATACTGGTCTATAGTTTTCCATCCTTGTCCTGTTCTTATCTGTTTTAAGGATAAGGGTGATGGAGGCTTCATAGGATGAATTAGGTAGAAATTCACCCTTTTGTAGCTTTAGAAATAACTTGAGTAGAATGGGGGTTAACTCTCCTTTGAAAGTTTTCTAGAATTCAGAGGTGAAGGCATCAGGACCAGGGCTTTTCTTTGTTGGGAGGTTGTGTATTACTAATTCAATCTCTTGGCTTGTTACGGGATTATTCGACTTTCTATATCCTCCTGGCTCAATTTTGGTAGATTATATGGGTCCAGGAATTTGTCCACCTTATCCAGATTTTGTTTTTTGGCATATAGTTGTTCATAGTATTCTCTAAAATATTTTGTATTTCTCTGTCTGTTGTTATATAGCCTGCTTTACTGCAGATTTTATTTACCTGGTTCCTTTCTCTCTTCTTCTTAATAAGTCTTGCTAATGATGTATTGATTTTGTTTATCTTTTCAAAGAACCAGCTTTTACTTTCATTTATTTTCTGTATAGTTTATTTATTTTCTACTTCATTTATTTCTTCTTGAATCTTTATTATTTCCTTTCTCCTGGAGTTTTTTGGATTCTTTTTCTGTTGCTTTTGCAATTCTCTGAGGCACAACGTTAGGTGATCCATTTGCCTTATTTCCCCCGTCTTATGAACACTACTTGCTATGACCTTTCCTCTCATGACTGCTTTAGCAGTGTACTAAAGATTCTGGAAACTCACATCCTCATTGTCATTGTCTTCCATGAATCTCTTGATTTCAGTCTTTATTTCTTCAGTAGTTGTGAAGTCATTCAGAAGTAGGTTATTTAGTTTCCATGTAGTTGAGTATTTTTGAGGATTTCTCTTGGTAATAAAATCAAGTTTAATTCATCATGGTTGGAGAAGATGCTGTATATAGTTTCTGGGAGACACTGCAGTAGGCAAAGACTTCTTAAATAAGACCCCCCCCCCAAAGCACAGTCAATAATCTCCAAAATAGACAAGTGGGATTACATCAGATTAAGAAGTTTTTGCATGGCAAAATACACAGTAATTAGAGTGAATCAACAGCCCTCAGAATGAGAAAATATTTTTGTAAACTATATTTCTTTTATTTATTTATTTATTTTTACATTTAATCATTGCACCTCTTTACCATGTACAACATGGTTTTTCCCAGCCTGAATACAGTGCAAATTAGTCAAAACAATGATATTACCATATACATTATCATCAACTGACAACTTTTCATTTTTGTGTCTATTAAGTGTGTTGTTTGTTCCCTGAATCCCTCCCTTCTGCCCTCAATTACTCATTCCCATTACCTCTCCCATACTGTCTCTAGTATCTGCAGTTGCCATCCCTGCTATTATACCTTCCAGTTCTTTCAAAAATTTTTTTTCAATTATCAGCTCATAAAGTTTTTAACAATAGGGAGCATAGATTCTATTCAGGGTTGGATTAAGGGTGGGTCTCGTGCAGTTCCTCAGTTGTAGGTGAGTCTCCATGGAATACAGTTTCAGGAAAGCAGTTCTGGAAAGCAGAGATGATTATCAGTTGATGCGGCACAGCATCCATCTTGTGATTACCGGGAATGGTGTTGTGGGAATCTGCAGCATAAGTCATCCTCGGGTATCTGGCTTCCTTGAAAATAGTAGAGTAGTTATTGTTTTTCCCTGAGGTAATGCAGGACTGGTAACCATCATCTTCTCACTGTCCATAGGCAGAGATAAAGGATTGATAACCCAAATGCACAACGAACTCAAGCAGCTCTCCTGACAAAAAGATGATCAACCCTATTAAAATATGGGAGAATGGTTGAAAAAAACACTCTCTAAGGGTAACACACGACTAGCCAAAAGGCATATGAAAAAATGCTCAACATTTCTCATTGTAAGGGAGATGCAGATCAAAACCACAATGAGATACCATCTAACCCCAGTCCGAATAACTAAGATAAAAAAAAAAAAAAGGAAGTGCTGGCAAAGGTGTGGTGAAAGAGGAACTCTCCTATACTTCTGGTGGAAATGTAAATGGTTGAGCCACTGTGGTGAACAATTTGGAAATTCCTCAAAGATCTACAAATAGAACTACCATATGATTCAGCAATCTACTTCCTTGGTATCTACCCAAAAAAACAGAAGATTCTTAATTGGAAAAATGCTTGCACATCCATGTTTATTGCAGCATTATTCACAATTGCTAAGACATGAATTCAATCCAAATGCTCATGAACATATGAAAGGATTGAAAAATAATGGCACATACACTCTATGGAATACTACTCAGTCAAAAAAAAATCACGATCCTGACTTTTGACAGAAGGTGCATGAAGATTTACTGCTGAGTGAAGCAAATCAGGCTCTGAAGGAGAGACATTATATGTCTCTACTTAATATATGCTGAATGTCATCACTCTGGCAGAAACTGAATGACTAAAGGTTATAGAAAGTTAATAAGTGGTTATGAATACCAGATACAGTGTGGGAAGAAAGTGGGCAAAGGAGTAGAGTCTGAGGAAGAGAAAAGAGAAGAAAAATAGAGAGGCAAGGCATTTATGGGACAAATAAATGGATTATTATCTATTGAAGATAACTTTATGTTATTGTCAACTGGACTGGTGAGAAATGTACACATGTTGGAATATTCACTTTGTAACCTAAGTAACATGAGATTGAATGTACAAAAGAAATTGAAATGAAAATAAAGGAAAAAAAAATAGGCAGTGGGTATGTCTGGGCCTGTGGAAAATTCCAACAGGATGGAGAAGTGGAAGAGAATAGGTTGCAGTAAGACTTTGCCCCCATTAGAACATGCTTTTTCATCTCTCTGTAGTTCTCTCTCTGTCTCTTGAGGGAAAGCACATGCACCCTCGGGCAATTAAAGAAAGAAAGAAAAAAATGTGTGTTTACAAACACATGCACATGCATATAATTCCAGGGTACCAATGTGTGAAAAGAAAGATGGCTACATCTAAAGGGAGATATAGACTCCAATACATTAACTATGGGAGATTTCAGTACCCACACTGTCACCACTGGATAGGTCATCTTGACAAAAATGAACAAAGAGACACAAGAACGAATTGATATCATAAACCAAAATAGACCTGAGAGACAAATACAGAGTATTCCACATAGCAACTATGGAATGTACTTTTTTCTCATCTCCACATGAAACATTTTCAATGATTGACCACATAATAGGCCACAGACCATGGCTATATAAATTTCTAAGTGTAAAAACTATACCCAGAGACCAGCAGTTAGTGTAATGGCTATGTCACTGGACTCCCATGTAGTTGACTGAGGTTCAAGTCCCAGACCCAGTGGCTTAAACTCACATCGGGCACGTGTGCATGCGTGTCCAAGATCCTGAGAGGAGAATGGAGGAAAAGGGATTGCGGCGTGGCCATCCCCCCGGGGGGTGATTTCTCGCTTTCTATCTCTCTGTCTCTCTCTGTCTTTCTGGTGGGCACATGAGCCCTATAGCGAAAATCTCTCCAAAAAAAATTTAAAAAAAACTATACCCAGTATCTCCTATGGACACAATGGACTTAAACCTAAAATTAGTCACAGGAAAAGTTCTCAAGAACAAACAAAAAAAGTATAGAAACTAAATAATTTAATCAAAAGTTTCATTGACACTAATAGCAACAAACACACTACTCTCCATTATCTCTGGGACTGGCTCCTCTGGGGAACGTCCCTAACCAATTCCACGTTTTTCATCTGTGCTCTTCTTTGGGGTGTGAATCATGCCCTGTAATAGTTATCTATTGCTGTGTAACAGATTACCCCAAAACCTAGTTAACATTTGTTGTTTTAAGATGCTGTCTCCCACAGCTTCCTGAGGTCAGATATTCAAGAATAGCTTAGCTGCAAGGTTCTGGTTCAAGCTCTGTCAGAGGTTGCAACCAAGGTGCTGCCAGGTGTGGCAGTTATCTGAAAGGTCCATTTTCAAGCTCACCCACATGGCTATTGGCTTAGAGGCCTTGGTTCTCCACTTCTCTACAAGACTGCTCACAACATGACAGCTAGCTTTCCCTGGAGCAAATGACAAGAGACAGAGAGGAAGAGGCAGTAAGATGCTATACGAGTCTTCTATAACCTAATGCATCAACTGACATAATGTCCTTTAAATATCCTTTCTCCAATATAGTTACATTTTGAAATTTCTTAGTTCCCATTTATCCATAGGAGGTACATTCCAAGATCCTCAGTGAATGCCTGAAACTAGATAGTAACATGTGTTTCTCTTTTTTAAAAGGGGTATGATTGTCCTCATTTTAAAATTTATTCAATGATAGAGGGCACCACAACAGGGTCTTCATATTGTCTGAATCACAGGCACTTATGTACCTGCCTGGTGTGCTCACAGGGGTTCCAGGACTCAAATCCAAGACCTTTCCTATATGTGCCCAGTATATTACCACTCTGCCACCACCTGGCCTGTACTGCTTTTGTTTTTGCTTTTTCATCTGACAACTGTAAGGGCTTCTGATTGGCTAATAGGAGATGGTGGCCACACTGGACAAAAGGATGATTCTCATTTGTGGCAGCACTAGGAAGAACTATGAGACTTCATCACACCGCAGTGAACAGTGCACAATTTAAAACTTACGATTTCTTGTTTCTGAAAATTTCCACATAATATTTTTGGGCCGCAGTCCATTGTAGACAACTAAAATGGAGAAAAGTGAGACCAAGAGAAAAGGGAGACTATTGTACTGGGGCTACAGCATCAACATATGAAACATGAATTTCAAAGCATCCAGTTCAATCCCTAACCCCTACTTTTTTTTTTTTTTTTTTTTTTTTTTTTTTTTTTTTTTTTTTTTTTAGGTTTCAAACATTTTATTTTCTTTCTGGGCATAGCTTATAACATTTTATCATAGGAATCAAAGAAAATAACCAAAAAAAAAAAACCAAAACATCACTCCCCCAAAAAACCTTACTTTTCTGGAAGACCACTTCTATTCCTTATCTGAAATAGCAAATAAATGAAACTATATAATTTCCACATTAAATACAAGTTAGTACATTAATTCCTCCAGGTAGTGTTGCATATGAGCTACAGTGTTGCTCCAACTATTTAAATCACTGTAATTTGAGATATTCCCAGATGCAACCATGAACACTAGATTCAGATATTACTACCTAGGCAAGGAAAAATATATCACCAGCAAATACATGAATTGGGGTCATAGATATAATTTCAAATGCTCTTTAGACAAACCTTAGAGGAGGTAGGCAGGAAAACTAATGTCTGAACTGCACTGTCCCTACCAGGAACCATATCACATATGCAGAACTCCAACACTCTTAGTAAAATGTGAAAGGATCTATATATACTGTTTGTTTAGCAAAACATTTTTATGTACAGGAGCCTAAGTATCTTAGGAGGTTTAGATTACCGATGAAGAGAACTGCCAAGTCAATTCCTCAAGGCTGTTTTCTTTTGAGAATTCAAAACCAGCCCTCCGCCTCGGGCGCATCCCTCCTAGACAAATGTGCAGGAATGCCAGAAAATATGAAACATGGATCATAATTATGCATTCTTAACTTCTGTTCTTCAACTTAATAATGTTTTATGGTACTTCATATTTTCAATCCAGAGTTTTCACACTTAAAAAAGGGAATTATCACAAGACTGGGATTAGAGATCTGCTTATTTTGAAGCCATGTGAACGTTTCTTCCCGTTTATTAGTTTTCATCACTAAAAAGTTCTCTGGAGACCAAGAGAATATATGATGGGGGCTCTCTTCTTTTTAATGTGGCTATTGAAGTCTAACCCACCCAACTCTAATTTCATTTTATTAGAGTTGACAACTAAAAACAAAATCAGAAGAGCAAACCCAAATCCCCAATACAAGCAATACAAAAAGAAAAAAAGTCCACTTTAGACATCCTTAACACAAAATACAGGTATAATATACTCTGCAGCATGTTTTCTTTATAGTATTTCTCAGTTGTAGCTCTTTAATTCAGAAATTGGAGATCATCTTTTCATTAAATTGTTATTCCTTCCTATTTCCCTAACTTAGGGACAGGTTGAAAAAGGCTTAATTCGTACAAGTTGTTAGGAAATTAAAATTCCATTTTTATATATTTTAAGTGTTTATAAAGCACTCAAAATTATAGCTTACATGTATGACTTCAGAAAATAAAGTAAAACTTTTTAACATAATCTTTCTGTTTGGTAAAAAATTCTACATACATGCACATAATCAAAACGAACTTTTCTTGTTTGGGAAACTGCCGATGCAAAGGTTTTTTTTAAAGTCAATTACATCGGTATTTCCAATGTTAAATAGTGGGGTGCCACCCAGTGTTCAATTTCTGCAACTACTATACATTCAAAATTTCTATTAAAACCCAGGTTCTAAAAACTACATTTTGGAGATATTTTTTCCTTGATATGTTCATGGTGGCAAGAATAAGATCATGAAAAGAATGTACATGGTATCAAAATTAGTACAAAAATAAGCCACATGCTACTTAAAAACAGACCCATCATTTTTTTACTTCAAATGCAGATTTCTGCCTCTTTCAAATTCTATAAAAATCTCAAGGAGCATCTTGGTAACCAATATACAGAGGGACTCAGTACAGTCAACAGGCTAATCCAAACTAGGGCTTAATCCTAGTTCATAATGAATACAAGGCAAATGGTTTATCCAAAACATCTATTTACTTACTGGAAGTTGGAAGTAATCAAGGTAGGAAAGGCAATAATGCATTGTTTTCTTTTTTAAACAGTAGATATGGTCTTCTACTCATAAGCTCCAGTATGTCAAAAGAACAATGTGGGTTTAAGATGTCAATTCAGTATTATCAGTTTTCAAAGAAACACAAATACCTCGGAAACAAATCAGTCTGCTTCAACAAATTGCATTCATGCTAATGAAATTTTAATCTTCCTTAAGGGTCATGGCCAAAATCCAAACTGCAGGACAATCTTCAGAAAACTGGAATGTAAAATCTTGAGTTCAATTTAGATATCATCGATGTCTTCGTCATCGTCTCCAATGTCATCAAACTGAATTTCATCATCATCTCCAGGACCAAATGTATCAGTTTCATTGATTTTAGCATGCTCAGGAAGCTCTCCATATGCCTTCAGACTCCTGGCTTCATCTGCATTGTATTTTTTTTTTTTTTTTGCTATAGGGCGCGTGCGCTCGCCAGACAGACAGAGAGAGACAGAGAGATAGAAAGCAGGAAATCACCCCCCAGGGGGGATGGCCACGCCGCAATCCCTTCTCCTCCATTCTCCTCTCGGGATCTTGGGCACGCACGCACACGCGCCCGGCGTGAGTTTAAGCCGCCGGGTCCGGGACTCGAACCGCAATCGACTACGTGGGAGTCCAGCGACATAGCCATTACGCTAACTGCTGGTCCCTGCATTGTATTTTAAAATCACATCGGCTTTGTTATCCTGATAGTCTCGGAGACCAACCAATATAATGTCTGAGGTATTTATCCAAACCTTTTTTCTCAACTTTCCTCTGATGTGACATAACCTCTTTACACCATCAAAACACATTGCTTCTAATCGTCCATTTCCCAACATTTTGATTACCTGAGCATATTCTTGTCCATCTTCTTTAAAGACTAGCTCTCGTTTTTCAGATTCATTTTCATTTTTACCTCTGCGCCTATTTTTACCTCCTTTACCTTTATTCTTGGGCATGGCGGGGACGGCGGCCTCAAGGAGTCTCTGACTTGTCTCCGGGTGGCTCCAGCGGCTGCGGTGACTCCTCCGAAGGGTGACACGAGGGACCTCGCTGAAAAAAGCAGGTGCTAAGGGACAGGCAGCGCGGCGCGGGAGAGAATCGCGATCAAGCTCTGCCTAGACCCGCCTGCGCCCACGCTCGGCAGCAGCAAATGGCGTCCCTAACCCCTACCTTTTAAAGTTGAAGATTTTGCCTTCTCTCCTCTACTGCCACCAGCCACCCACCATTGGCTTAGACTCTGTCCTCCTTTCCCTACACCAGGCAAACCCTTAGGTGCCAGAAACTTCCTGCCTTAAGTTCTTAAGCACCCAGCTCCCTGACAGAGCTGCCCCAGGACCACTGCAGTGGTGGTCATGGAACTGGTCCTGAAACTGGGCCACGTGGGAACAGTAGAGATCACCCGAGTAGCTGAGGAGTGAGTCCAAATCTGCATCTCTGTATCAGACCACATATAGATTCTAAGTGAGGGACAAAGAGTAAAAGCGCAAAATTCAGCTGTCTGACCGAGCTCTCTTGTGTGAACCACTTAAACATCACTTGGTGTAATTACTCTGAGACAGCCAGATTGACCAAAACCACAGACAGAGACAAGATATCAAAATTGGCCAGAGAGAAATGTCGTTATTTAGAAATGATATCCCATCAGGCTAACAGTGGACCTCTCATGAGAAACAATGTAGGCACAGAAAGAATGGGAAAATACATCCAAAGTGTTAAGTGAAAAACTGTTCCAACAAAGAATACTATACCTGGCAATATCATTCTTCATATGGGAAGAAAAGACAAAAACATTCTCAGATAAACAAAACCTGACAGAATTTATGAACACCAGACCAGCTCTTCAAGAAGTTCTGAATGAGAGCTGCCCCAGGAAGACTAAAGACAGAGACACAGAAATAAGAGTCCAAAAACAACCAAGAAAATGGTCAGCTTAATGGTAGGGACAAGTCTGGAGTTGAACATTAAGTTCTAGATTTTAAACAGAAAGATTGAACTACAACTGAGGAGAGATTAATTACATGAGACTGAACTGGGGAATAGAATTTTATAATTTTTGAATAAATCATTACTGATTTTCTTCTATGCTTTGTTTTCCAGACTTAAGGATTTTTGTCTTCTCTTAAACTGATGATAGGTTCATCTCTTGGCTACTTGAACAGAATCCTAACCTTTTTCCTGACTTTAAGTCTTAAGCAAATTTCTCTTAACATTTTTAAATTTTTATTTTTTTAAATTTTATTTATTAAAAATTTATTTTTAATTTTTATTTATTAAATCTAAAATTGTTTCTCTTAAAATTAAAATTATGTATTTAAAAAACCTTTTCTAATGACCGCAGTAAACTATGTAGCCTCAGCTAGGTGCTACTTTATTGTATACTCAATCTACTGACTGTGTTTTACGTCTAAAGTCAGACACGTGTTCACAGATATGTATATGTCAACTGGACTTGCTATTGAAAGTATTTAGATTGGGACCAGCAGTTAGCATAATGGCTATGTCACTGGACTCCTATGTAGTCGACAGCGGTTCGAGTCCCGAACCCGGTGACTTAAACTCACGCCGGGCACATGTGTGTGCATGACCAAGATCCTGAGAGGAGAATGGAGCATAAGGGATTGTGGCATGATCATTCCCCCATGGGGGGTGATTTCTTGCTTTCTGTCTCTCTGTCTCTCTCCGTCTTTTTTTGCAAGTGCGATGCCCTATAACAAAAACCTCTAAAAATAAAAGTATTTAGATTAATTAAGATATTTTTTGAATCAATAAAATGTGGGGAAAAACACATGGAAAGCAACAGTAGATACCAGAGACAGTGTTGGAGGAAGGTGGGAAATGGCAGAGGGTGAGAAGTAGAGAAACCAGGGGAGGAAAAATAAAACAAAATATATAAGAAAAAAGTTAAGTAAAATATAAACGTAAAAAAGGAGATTATTTGCATATAGCCTATGTAAATCTTCTGATAGTTTAAATCATGTCTAGATTGCTGATAATACCTAATACAATGTAAATGCTATATAAATAGTTGTTACACTTAAAAAAATTAAAAATTAAAAAAAAATTATGGATTTAGGGATGGATTTTGGGAGTAAGGGTTGCTAGTGTTGCCAAAGGGGAATGTTCACTAAAGGAATGAAGGGAGATTGGCTGGGGGCAGGTGGGGGTAATGGGAAGTCATTGAAAGTTTTCTCTATTGCCAGAGGGTACACACACACATTCGGGGTGGGGGAAGAACAGGAAGAGGAAGAGGGATGAGTGACCCCCAATGTGGCATGGTTATGCCTCAATCCTTTTTCCTTCATTTCTCCATCCCATTAGGACTTACAGCATGAACACTTATATGTCCTGTGTTTTTTTCTAACTGCCCAGGGCTGGAATTTGAACCATGGTCAACCATGTGGTATCCAGCTCTCCAAGTACAGCAGCTAATCATTTTTATGGAGCTGGCTACCATCAAAGGTTTTGAGTGATAGAATAGACTGATGGAACCTGGTAAAAGTGAGAAACTAAGCCCAGTTATTAAGATTTCTAGATCCATAAAGAAGGGACCTTGGCATTTTGTTTATTATCACATTACTTTCTTTGATTCTTCATGTCGGCAGAGGGAAGAAGACAGACTGGAGCACCTGAGACCAACTGACTTTCTGAGAACAAGAAAAGATTAATGATGTTCAATTTTGAGTGGTAGGTTTATAGACATTTATGTTAACCTCTGTCGTCTTCCATGATTTAAAAATTTTCTCAAATAAGAAAACAAAAGGAGCTAATAAAATAACCCAGATATGTAATAAGGCAAAAAAAGGGATAAAAATGAAAAAGAGCATTATGGAAGAAATGTTGACAGGGCTTGGTGGCTTACTGGACATTGAGGACACGATGGAGGGAGACATCAGATGTCATTCCAACCTGGGAGGCTGCACCTGTGAAATGTCATTCAGTTCTTTTAAATGGCAGACCTAGAGATGTGCTGACTGAAACAGAGATGTGAGGAAGGGGTAGTGTCCTGTTTGGGGTGGGCATAGGACACTGGGAGATGCTGAGCCTGGGAAATGACTGACTCCGCATTATGCTCCCTTCAGTATCTTATAACTGAACACAGTGGGCACAGAGTGGATGCTTGGTAAATATTTGTTGAATAAATGCTGAACAAAGAAGAAAGATTTACACATGAGTGAAATGAATTTAAGAGGAAGACCTAGTTTTCTAAGTGAATTCAAGATTTTAGGTCTTAATAAATTGACCCTCGGAATTCATAGGTTGAATTGTTGACCAGTTGCCCCTTTAATAATCTCCAGGGAGCAATGGAGAGCAAAGAGCTAGCAGATGGGAGAACTTTGCTTTAAACTTCAAAAAAGAAAAACAGAGGGCCAGCAGGTGGTACGGTAGTTGAGGTGCTCGATTCATATATGACTGACTGTGAATTGCATCCCAGACCCAACAGATTGAAAATCATGCTGTGTGCATGTGTGCCCAAAATCCCAAGAGGAGAATCGAGAAAAAGGAAACTGTGGCATGGTCATCTCCTCTGGGGGAGGAGGGGTGGTTTCTTACTTTCCCTCTCTCTGTCCAGGGTATGTACTTGCCATAGAACAAAACTTAAACAAACAAGTAAATTTCATGGAAAATTTGTGTTATGAGTAAATAATTATGCATAAATTTCACTTTTTTTGTACCAAAAATGAACTTGGGTTTAATTCCATTTTCCTCCAAATTTTTGAAGACCTCCCACCCACTTCCATGCAACTGTAGGTTTGTTTATGGACTTCATTGGTTGGTTTCAGGTTGGCCTGTGGGCATCCAGTCCATCTGACACCTGCTACCTCCATATCTGTCTCCTGTGTGGGTGATGTACCCCTTTCTTTTGGCAGTGCCTCTCCTTGGCTGTGTTGACTGGACTAAATGTGACAGTGTTTTTTCTAAAGTGTCATTGAGCAGAGGATATCAGAGGAAGCCTGTGACACACCATTGAACTCCTTGGGTTTCTTACAGACTGTTTTTATGGGGTAGTCCCAGCGGAACCAGGTGACTTGTTGGGGGGTTGGCTTTAGATGTATGGGTGCTGTCACTAAGGAACAACTCTGAACCCTTCCTCTGCTCAGGGGCACAAGAGGAAAAACTGTAAGGTGTGATGCTTTGTTCTGAGGAATGACCCAGCTTACCTGCATTACTACAACCCTTCCAAGGTGGGTACCATGCTGCAATGCTTCAGATGCCCTTCTCCCAGTGATGCAGCCTGTGGCCGAGCTCCCTGGCTTCTCCAGCATCTGCAGGATGTTGTGCTGCTGCTCTGTGCCTTTCCTTCACTGTGCCTTTCCTGCACACTGCTCTTCCTTTCATAATGGCATTGTGGCCTGCTCAGGGAATTGCTTCTGTGTCCCCTGCCCCAGAACTCCTGCTGGGAAGTATACCTTTCATTTGGAGGAAAGTGTCTTTCCATTTCCTTTATACTGCCTTTCCTACAGCCACAGATGGACCCATCCCTTATGCCTCAACTTCTTGTCCACACCTATGTTTGTAAAGTTTCTCTGAGGTTATAATATTTAAAACATAATTTTCTAACTTTAAAAAATTTATCCAAGAATTGTTAATCTGAGATTTCAGTATTACCACATGCTGACTTGATCTCATTCAGGTCAAAGTAAAAGGAAATGGCCTGTGAGTTGGGCTACTCAGCAGTGTGTTTGTAGAGTGTGGTTTTCATTCTTTATTTTGAAACAATAAAAACTAGGCAGTTGCTTCCTCCCTGAACTTCAATCAAGACCACTACCTAAGCTGAGGGTGGGTGAAGAAGACCCTTAGGCTCTGCAGGCCACAAGGAGGCCCCAAAGTACCAACTGACCTCTTCATGAGTCATGTTGGCTTGATTACAGGCTAGAGTTCACACTCCCTGTGGCTACCTCAAATTCTTTTTAAAGTTAGAAATAAATGAACAAATGAATACAATAAACACTTTAGGTGGCCTGGACTTGTGCTCTAGTTGTTTCAGGAGCTGGATCCCACATCAAACTTGTGGTTCAAATCACAGACACAGCAGCCTGAGAGGCACACTAGTACGTGGATGCCCAGGATCCTAAGAGATGGAGAGATGTAAGAGAAGGGATTGTATGTGATCATGCCCCAGTGGGAGATGCTTTCTCCTTTTTCCTCTCTCTCTGTATCTCTCTGTGAGCACACAAGCCCTCTAGGGGGGAAAAATACCACTCGGGTTTGTATTTGACACTCACCACAGTCCAAGTCAGCATACCTTCTTTATAGCCTAGATGAGTCCACTGTTTCTGCCCAGTTACCATCTGAAGGCATTTTGCCATTGATCTCCTCCCTGGCTTTGCCTTGCTTAAATAAATTTTATATATATATATAAAATATATATATATATTTCTAATTGGTTGATAAGATGTACCCAAAGGAAGCCAGGGCATGTATTTCCTGGCAGAATGCTGATCAGAGACCCTGTTTGCAATGTCCCAGAAATGAAACGCAGATTGATCTTCAAGTGTGTTTAACTGAGTAATAGCAGCATTGGTGGGCACAGCTGCAGCTGGCTGTGAAAGGAAGAGGCCAAACTGCTTAACTGGTGCTTGTGCCTTGGTCATGGACATCCACATTCAGCCTCCTCATCTGGTGTAGATGATTGGTACTGACTTCTTTAGCTGGCCTGACTGAAGAGGGTTATAGGGGAGAGTGCAATTCTTCTCCATTTTTTTTAAAAAGAATTATTCAATTTTACTTACTACTATTATTATTGTTGTTGTTGTTTAATTTGTCACAGGGTATGTGTGTTGGCCAGAGTCAGAGAGAGAAAGAGGGAAATGAGAAAGAAAACCACCAGGTTCAGAACTCAAACCGTGGTCGGACATGAGGGAGTACAACGCCTTAACCAATACACCGCCTGCTGGCCTGCAGTAAATAAAAAATAATTTTTTATTTATTTAATCATGGCAAAGCCAGGGAGTAGATCAATGGCAAAATGTCTTCAGATAGTAATTGGACAGATGGTAACTCTTCACTTTTGTGTGTTAACCAAATTCCTAATTATGTCTCCTTTTCTATGAAGGGTGACGGTGGTTTCTCTTCATGGTTCACTGCTGTCTGCTCTGGAAGACAACAGCATTCCCACTGGCAAGATGGAACTTCTGCCCTGGCCTTTAGACCTCAGGGGCCTCCCTCCTGTATCTCAATAATGCCCCATTGATGGAAGACTGAGATTTGGGAGCCAAGTAGGGCTTTCTCACTGAGGTGATGAAGGGTTGTGAATTTTGAAGCTGACTTCAGGACTACAGAGAAAGTCATGTGAGGAGTTCTTAGTGTTTTAAGAGTACAACTAAGGAATCCTTATCTTTAATATTCTGTCCCTGTGGTTTCTGTGCTGGTGGCCCAAAAGCTCCCACTTAAGAATAACAAGGCTCACCCAATGCTTTATAAAGGCTTACCTTTACTATCTGTTATCACACTAATTTCACAGGAGCCAGCTAAAGTAGGAAAATAATATTTTTACCTTAAGCATATGGAAATTTAGTTTCAAGTTCTTTGCCTGCTTTTAACATAAGTGTACGGGATTCTGAATGAAACTATAGATCTGTGGCTGATGTAAGGTGGTGGGAAGGATCCCAGGAGAGTACAGGTACAATCATGGCAAGGGCCTAAGACACTGGCCAGGGAGAGGCAGTGTCCAGTGGGACTCCCTACCTGCATACATTTGTATTAAAAAGAAACACTTTATTTGATTAGTTTTTGCCCCTATCTTAGATGACTTTCAGCTGCTTCAAGCTGAAAGAAGACATAGATACCTAATCACTGATTTTTTATTTTTTTTTTCCTGCCTAGGGGTTAAAGAGAATGTTCAGGGAAATCTCTTCCAAGTGATTACTAAGGATGACACACACTGTTACATCCAGGCTAGCAGCAAGGCTGAGTGAGCAGACTGGATTGAAGCTATCAAAAAGCTAACATAAGGACCTGAGGGAATAGGACCAGAAATCCTCCCACCTACCAGGTGAAACAACATTTCCTGGAGAATAGATGTGTTAATTAAAACTTGAAATCTTTTTACATCGTGCCCTGCTTTGGAGTGAGATGCTGAAGAGGTACTCTAACAACAAAGGGCAGTGGTGCTGCTTCCTTCCCCATCTCCATGTTACCAACCCAGAAAGGCTAGGACAGCCTAGAGACAGTAGCGCCTGACTTCCACCCCTCATCACAGCTGCTGTGTCTTTGGCACCAAAGTAAGTTCCCCCTGTTAGAACACTAACATGGGCCACACCGTAATGCTAAGTAAACTCTAGCCTCTTGCAGCTCTCTCTGAAATGGTGTCAACTCAACTCCTTTGGGAGTAATAAAAACTGAATTTGTCTCTGGCTATTAGAATAACTGCAATTTCGGGAACTGCAGTTAATGTAATGGCTATGTCGCTGGACTCCCATGTAGTCAACCGCGGTTCACGTCCCGGACCCGGTGGCTTAAAACTCACGCCAGGCGCGTGTGCGTGAGTGCCCGAGATCCCAAGAGGAGAATGGAGGAGAAGGGATTGCGGTGTGGCTATCCCCCCTGGGGGGGTGATTTCTTGCTTTCTGTCTCTATGTCTCTCTCTGTCTGTCTGGCAAGTGCATGCACCCTTTAGCGAAAACCTCTCCGAAAAATAAAAAATAAAAAAGAATAACTGCAATTTAATAACTTTCAAAGTTTTCCTACCTTTGATGATGTATGTATTATACAACTTAGTGAGTTATTGGAGAAGTCATGATGTAGTTTTCTAAGCAAAAATGCGTCATGACTTTTCTGACAACCCAGTATTATGGAAACATCCTCTGTCACTAAGATATCTTAATGTGAGAATGGAAACAAAACAAATACTATTATGTTTTAGAAAACTGGCTTGCATGATATCCTACAGAAAATAAACCATGAACTCAGTTGAAGGCATTAGTTACACACAGAAAGGAAAAAATACAGATTTTCTATTTAAAAATATGGGTATTTAGAAAGAGATGCAGAGCAGGAGCTCTCTTAAAAGACAGAGAAAGACATATATGGAAAAGAGTTAAATCAAGGCATGAAATTTTGGTTTTAAAATGAATATTGACTGAGACAAAGATACCAAGAAACTTCACCCACTGAAGTAGTAAAACATCAATATCATACAGTATTTTAAAGAATATTTTTCTTACATTCAAGTTTAACCATAACATAACTATTGCCAGCATCCTTGCCAAGTATGACTGCTTGGACTTCCTTTCATATGGATAAAATGTATACCTTACATTTAAAGGAAGTGGGTACTCACAAGGTACTTCAGTAAAAATTAAACTCCTAAATGGCTTGAACTATCTCCTTTTAGTATTATTATTATCTTTATTTTAATTTATTATATACATGCAATTACTGTACGTGACTACGGCTTATAAAATGAATTTACCCACAATGAACATACTTTCCACCAGTGCAGCCGAAGATATCATACATGTTATCATCAACAGATAATCCTCCATTTTTGTTTCCCTCAAATATCTTGCCTCTATTTTTCTCTTTCATTCCTTTCCTCTCACTCTCCCCCAACTCCCACCCTCTTCCCATGTTGTCTCCAGAGTTTATAACTGTTTTCCATGCTTCTGTATCCTCTAAACTTTACCTTTCTACCATAGAGTGTGGATAGTCAGAATATATTAAGTGGAGAAATACAATATCTCTCTTTCATAGCCTGGCTTGCTTCACTTAGAAATAAGTCTTCCATATTTGTACACTTGCCACCAAATGCCAGGAGTTTTTTGTTTGTTTGTTTGTTTTTGTTATTTTTTTGGCTGAGTAGTATTCCATGGTGTATATGTTCCACAATTTTTCAATTAATTCATATGTTCATGGACATTTGGGTTGGTTCCATGCATTAGTAATTGCAAATAATGCCATAATAAATATAGATGGACAAACACTTTTTCGACTGAGCATTTTCCTGTTCTCTGGGTAGTGCCCAGGAGTCAAATTATTGCGTAATAATTGTAGTTTTATTTGTAGATCTGTGAGAAATATCCATATTGTTCTCTATAGTGGCTGTACTAATTTATATTCCCACTAACAGTGTAGGAGATTTCCCCTTTCGCCATGGCCTCATTAGCACATATCATGTTTTGTTCTTTTATTTTCAGTCATTCTGACTAGAGTTAGGTGGTATCTCATTGGGTTTTGATTTGCATCTACCTTATGATAAGGGATGTTGAGCATTTTTTCATAAGCTTTTTGGCTATTCATATGTCTTCCTTAATGAGTTTCTTTTCAGCTCATTTTTCTATCTTTTAACTGGTTGATTTTTTTCTTCTTTTTTAAGTAAGCTGCTTGACTTCCCTGTGTATTGTGGTTGGTTATCAGGGCCTTATCTGACACATAGTTTCCAAAAATATTCTCCCATTCCAAGGGTTGTCAATGTACAATAATTACTGTACATAATTTTGCTGTGCAGAAACTTCTTAATTTGATGTAATTCTACTTGTCTCTTTTTGGGGTATTGCCTGTGCTGTCGGGGTCTTATTTAAGAAGTCTTGGTTGATCTTATGTCTCCTAGAGTTTCTCCAGTGTTTTCCAGCAAGAGTTTTACAATTTGAGGGTTTAAGTTTATATCTTTTATCCACTTTGAGTTAATTTTTGTTAATGGTAAGAGATAGGGTCCAGATTCATCTTTCTGCAGGTGATTATCCAGTTTTTCAAACACCATTCACTAAACAGGTTTTTTTTATTTCCCCCTAGTGGATTGACTGGTGACCTTTATCAAAAATCAGTTGGTGGGACTAGCAGTTAGTGTAATGACTATGTCACTGGACTTCTCTGTGGACTAGCAATTAGTGTAATGGCTATGTCGCTGGACTTCTCTGTAGTCAACCGCAGTTCTAGTCCCAGACCCAGTGGCTTAACCTCATGCCAGATATGTGTGTGTGTGTGCCCAAGATCCCAAGAGGAAAATGAAGGAGAAGGGATTGCAGCATGGCTATACCCCCCTGGGGGGTGATTTCTTGCTTTCTGTCTCTCTGTCTTTCTGGTGAGCACACGTGCCCTATAGCAAAAACCTCTTCAAAAAAAAAAAAAATCAGTTGGCTATATGTCTTGATATTTATTTCTGGGGTCTCTATTCTGTTCTATTGGTCCACCTTTCTGTTTTTGTATCAATACCATGCTGTTTTTATTATTACCATTTTGTAATATAGCTTAGGGTCAGGCAGAGAGATGCTGCCTACTCCACTCTTCATATGCGGGACTTTTTGGCAATAAGGGATCTATTATGACTCCAGACAAGTACTATGATTGTCTTTTCTAGGTCTGTGAAGACTACCTATGGTAATTTGATTTGGATTGCATTAAATATGTAGATTAATTTGGATATTATTGCCATCTGTGAAGACTACATATGGCAATTTGATTTGGATTGCATTAAATATGTAGATTAATTTGGATATTATTGCTATTTTGATTATATTAATTGTTTCAATACAGGAACATAGGATACCTTCCACTTTTTTGTGTCATTTTCAATTTCTTTTTTAGATTTTCATAGGTTTCTTCATGGAGGTCTTTGACTTCTTTTGTCAGATTTATTACTAGGTATATTTTACTTTTCGTGGTTATGGTAAATGGGATTAATTTCTTCAGTTCTACCTCAGTCTGCTTGTTGTTCATATATAGATATGATATAGATTTTTGTATGTTGATTTTGTATCCTGCCACTTTACTGTATTCATTTATCACTTCCAGGAGTTTTATTGAGAATATCTTTGGGTCTTTTATGTACATACTCATGTCATCTGCAACAGAGATAATTTTCACCTCTTCTTTCCCTATTTGAAAGCCCTTTATTTTACTCTTTTCTGATTATATTGTTTAGGACTTCCAGCATTATATGGAAAAGGAGTGGAGAAAGTGAGTGGCCTTGTCTCATAGTAATTTTTATCAAAAAAGCTTTCAGCTTCTCCCCATTCAATTTGATGTTAGCTATAGGTTTTTGAGAGATGGCTCTTATAGTGTTAAGAAATGACTCTTCTATGCTGATTTTGCTGAGAGTCTTAATCATGAAGGAATGTTGTATTTTATCCAATGCTTTTCTGCATCGATTGATGTGATCGTATCATTTTTTTTTTTGTGTGAGAGGTTTTTGCTATAGGGTGCGTGTGCTCGCCAGACAGACAGAGAGAGACAGAGAGATAGAAAGCGAGAAATCACCCTTCGGGGGGATGGCCACACTGCAATCCCTTCTCCTCCATTCTCCTCTTGGGATCTTGGGCACGCACGCACACGCGCCCTGCATGAGTTTTAAGCCACCGGGTCCGGGACGCGAACCGTGGTCGACTACATGGGAGTCCAGCGACATAGCCATTACGCCAACTGCTGGTCCCGATGGTATCATTTTTATCTTTCTCGTTATTAAATTGGTGTATTGGGTCTGGTTTTTCATCCCTGGAATAAAATCTATTTTGTCATTGTGTATAATCTTTTTATATGTTTTTGGATAAAATTTACTAGTGTCTTGTTCAGAATTTTTGCATCTATATTCATCAGAGTTATCAATCTGTAGTTTTCTTTCTTTTTTTCTAATGTCCTTATCTATTTTGGGGATGAGGTTAATGGAGGCCTTATAAAATGAATTTGGGAAAGTTTCTACCTTTTGGATCTTTATAAATAGTTTGGATATAATGGGGGTTAACTCTTCTTTAAAAGGTTTATAGAATTCAGAATTGAAGCCCTTAGGACAATGGGCTTTTCTTTGTTTGGAAGTTACTTAGTAATTATTCGATCTCATTGCTTTGTATGGGTTTATTCAGACTTTCTATGTCCTGCTGATCCAATCTTGGTAGAATATATGTGTCCAGGAATTTGTCCACCTCATCCAGTTTTTCTTGTTTGTTGGTGTATAGTCACTCATTGTATTCTCTAGAGGTGTTTTGTGTTTCTATTATATCTTTTGTAATATTGCCATTGTCATTGTGCATTCAATTTATCTGGTTCTTTTCCTCATCTTAATTAGCCTATCTAGTGGTATATCAATTTTGTTTATCTTTTCAAAGTACTAGCTTTGGTTTCATTTATGTTCTGTATAGTTCATTTATTTTCTATTTTGTTTATTTGTGCATGAATCTTTATTATTGCTTTACCCCTGGCAGTTTTTGTTGTTGTTTTTGCAATTCCCTGAGGCATGATGTTAAGTTATTCATTTGCCTCCTTTCCATCTCTTTCTTATGTACACTAATTGCTATAAACTTCTCTCTTATGACTGCTTTTGCTGTGTTGTATATGCTTTGGAAGCTCGTATTTCCATTGGTTTCAATGGATCTTTTGATTTCAGTCTTAATTTCTTCAGTAGTTGTGAAGTCATTCAGGCATAGGTTGTTTAGTTTCCATATTTTTGTGTATTTTCAAGTTTTTTTTTTCTGAAGTTAATATCAAGTTTAATTCCATCATGGTAGGAGAAGATGTTGAATATAGTTTCTATACTTTTGAATCTGTAAAGTCTTGTTCTGTGCCCCATCATGTGATCTATCCTCGAAAATATTCCATTCACATTTTGGGTGCTCCTGAGTTGGGTGCATAGATATTTATAAGCATTATATCTTCTTAACGAATTATCCCTTTTCCTACTATATAATGCTCTTAATTGTTTCTTTTTGCAGTTTTTGTCTTAATGTCTATTTGGTCTAAAATAAGTATTGGGTCTCCAGCCCTTTTTTTGTTTCTATTTGCATGGAATACCTTTCTCCAGCCCTTCATTTTAGTCTATGTATGTCTTTATCCACAAGGTGCATTTCTTGTAGGCAACAGATAGAGGGTTTATTGTTTTTTAACCTGTCGAGTCAATCTGTGACTCTTGATTAGATCATTTAGTCCATTAACATTCAACATTATTGATATTCCAAGACTTATTCCAGTCATTATGTTAGTCATTTTCTTAGTTGTTTTCTGTTCTCTTATTTCTGCCTGTTTCTCTTTCATATTCCTGGTATAGAACTCCCTTCATTATTCATTGACGAGCTGGTACAATGTTGGCAAATTCTTTTTTTTTTTTTTATTACTTTATTTATTTTTGTATATACTTTCAATCATATTGTTTGGCTTACAATGAGACCATTTCGATATGTGAACATTTCTCCCCAGACCCATTGATCGAAATATCTTCAACAGATAACACCACACCTCCCCATCCCGTCAATGCTCTACCTCTGTATCCCTTCTCCAAATGTCTTTCGTTGGGCCCCACTCCTCCACATACACCTCATCTGACATTCACACCCATCTCTTGTGTTTGTTCAACTGTTGGTCAATCAGTTTCAGACATAGAATGCAGACAAACGGTATATGTTAAGTGGGGACATACAATGTCTCTCCTTCATAGCCTGGCTTGCCTCACTCAGCAGTACATCTTCCATATTCTTCCACTTTCTGTCAAAAGCCAGGGCTCTGTTGGTTTTTATGGCTGAGTAGTATTCCATAGAGTATTCTTTCAGGCATTCTTTATCTGAGAATGTTTGCATCTTTTCTTCCCATTTGAAGGATAATCTTGCCGTGTATTGTAATCTCAGTTGATGTTGTTTTTCTTTTAATGCTTTGAGTATATTTTCCCATTCTTTCTTTGCCTATATTGTGTCTGGTGAGAGGTCTGATGTTAGCTGGATAAGATAACATTTGGGGGTTCTTTGTGTTTCTTGGGTCTGGATGTTTGAATGCTTTTCTAAAGTTGGAAAGTGTTCTTCCAGGATTTCATGGAATAGTTTATCAATACCCTTATTATTTTCTTCACCTTCTGGGATACCAATTATTCAGATGTTTGGCCATTTAATGGCATCTATTATTTTCCATATATTATCCTCAATCTTTTGGTTATTTTTTTCATTCTTCTCGGTGATTTTTTCTAGGTTACAGATTTTGTCTTCTAGATCTGAGATTCTATCTTCCTGTGATCTAATCTGCTTTTGAAACTTTCAAGGGAATTTTTTATTTCCTGTATTACAACTTTCATCTCTAACAGTTCTTTTTGATTCTTTCTATGGTGTCTACTTCTTCTTTCAATCCATGGAATGACTTCATATCTCAGAGCTCATCAGCTCTTTTCTCTTCTACAGTTCGTCTTTTTTCTCTTGAATCTCATTTAGTTTTGTCTCTGAATATTCTGAATTGTTTAACTGACATTTCCACAAGTTCTATTGTACTGTCTGTGAATGATGAGGAGTTGTTCTTTTCCCTTGGGGGAGAGTTTTTTTTTTTTTTTTTTTTTTTTTGGAGAGGTTTTTGCTATAGGGCGTGTGCACTCTCCTGAAAGACAGAGAGAGACAGAGAGACGAAAAGTGAGAAATCACCCCCCCCCCAGGGGGAATGGCCACGCCACAATCCCTTCTCCACCACTCTCTTCTCGGGATCTTGGGCAAGCACGCACATGCACTCAGCATGAGTTTTAAGCCACCGGGTCCAGGACTCGAACTGTGGTCGACTACATGGGAGTCCAGTGACATAACCATTACGCCAACTGCTAGTCCCGGTAGAGATTATTTTTTAGTTTCTCCTATTTCTTGTGTCTCTGTGCTGGTTTCTGGTCATCTGATGTCTTATGTATTTCTTTATAATTTCTTCTAATTAATTTTGAGAGTTCTAGGTGTTCAGGAGCAGGTGAGCCACAGTATCTCTGCAGTTCTGTCTTTATGATGTTCACCCTGCAACCTGCACTGTCATTGCTGGAGCTGGATATTCCAATGGCTGCCCAGTTTCTTGAGGATTGATAAACCTGGGGCTGAGATGCTGGATTTCAGCTAGGAAAGAAAGTAGGGGTTGTGCTGCCTGCTTCAGAAAACTAAGAAGTCTTAAAGCATTCCTGAATGTGCAAAAGGTTGCAAGAAGTATAAAGCAGTCTCTGGCTTCAGTTTTATCACTGTCTGCCACTGTGCAAGTTCTGGGGCTAATGGTGGAGAAGGGAGTTGGGAACTGGATGGTCTGGATGGCACTCAGAGCAACTGGAAGTCGGTGGAGGTCGCAAAGCAGTCTCCAGCCTCAGTAGTCTCACTGGCTGCCACTGTACAAGTTACATGGCTACTGGTGGAGGAGGAAGATGATTATTTTCTTCTTATGCCTAACAATTTACTACCTATCAACTTTCTGTGGTCTGTAGGGAAAATGACGGGGGTTTGTGCATCTGCTGATTAAATTTCTCTATGTCTCCCCTCTGTTTTGAAGACTTAAAAAAGATGGCATTCTGCAGAGCTTTAGCAACAAAACAGAGATGCCAGCTCTTCAGGCCCAGCAAAAAGAGTAGGAGCTGACACAGAAGGTACAGTAAGTGGAGGCCCAGCATGACATAACTGGTAGGTGGTAGGGAAAGATTAGACCAGGCCGCACCTTCCTGTGAAGTGACATGGGGAACACCTGTAACCTTTGGCTGGCCTAAAGCAGCAGGTGCTAACTGCACCAGAGGCTCTGATTTACATATTAGTTTAAAAGAGAAGATGGAAAGTATCGCCCACTGTCTGTTGATTTCAGAGTGCTGCTCTCACTTCTGTTGTACCATCTGAATTATAAGTTTATTTTTCCTGTGTTTAAGAAACATAAATCTGAAGAGACTATAACAAAGTAGAAAAACATAGGGCTTGTTGACTGGGTTTTCAGGCACACGTTATATAAAAAAATAGCATCAGAAGCTCTGTAAGACATGCTCTGAGTTTACAGTTAGAGTCTCCTGAATAGCACTGAACATTTCCCACAGGACACACATTCCATGTACTCTAAAAGCCTAATGAGTTTGTGTCTGCATCCAAACTAGAGAAAATCTTTAGCCATTAATCAGTTCGTAATTCACTGTTGCAGCTGGATGTAGTTTAGCGGTTCCAAATTGATATGCTCCTTTATTTAATCTTTGCTGTTTAGAACATTTTTACTATTTGTATGATTTCCCCACCTCCCCTAACCCAATCTAGAGTGATGTTTAACCTTTTCCATTCTCAAGTTCTCATAACTGCTATTAAAATTCCCTAATATTGACCCTAGAATTGACCACATCTAGTAGGTTCACTAGAAATTGTCATCTTTCGTCACATTGGCACTGTTCTGCAGAATGAGTTGGTCAATAACTTTTTACCTTTAATTTGAAAGTAAAATGCACTTTGAAAACAGGCCATTTGACTTCTTCTGAATCATTATGTAGTTCCTTTCATTTTTGAGTTGTGTGTTCACAGACAGTGTTAGTCAAAACAAGACAGTGACTGTCATTATAATTCCACACTACATACTCCATGCTGATGGTACTATTAAAACAAAAGTTTAATAGATTCTGTCTCTTCTAGAAAAAATATTGATTAATGTTAATGCCTTGATTTATTTTGCTTTGTATTCTGTATATTTTTCCCAATAATTAGCTAAAATTTAAAAGAAATAGTGGATCCATTAAAACTTACACTTAGAGGTACTTTTTTCATTATTTTGTGTATATTGTATTTGATAACATGATAAAAAATTATTTCTTATCCTATAGGTAAAACATTGCTAACACAAAATTTATTAAACTACTTATTAAGAAGCAAATGTCAAATTGAGTCACATAATTCCTTCCAGCACTTTTAGTAGAGATTTTCTTCTAATGGCATTTGACCAGAAGAAATGAGAACTCACTGGATTTACTAAATGTTTTTCCACTAAAAACAAAAAGAGAAAATTATAGGAAAAATTATTGGTTTATTCTAGAGATGCAAGGGTGGTTCAATATATGCAAAACCATAAATGTAATGCACCATATTAACAGAAAGAAAGATAAAAACCATATGATCATTTCAATCGATTGGGGAAAGCATTCGACAAAATACAACATGCCTTTATGATCAAGACTCTCAGTAAAATTGGCATAGAAGGACCATTTCTCAGCATAATAAAAGCCATTTATGAAAAACCTACACCTAACATTATTGTGAATGGGTAAAAGCTAAAAGCTTTTCCACTAAAAACGGGTATAAGACTAGGCTGCTCACTTTCTCCACTCCTATTCAATATAGTACTAGAAGTTCTAGCCAATGCAATCAGACAAGAGAAGGAAATAAAAGGCATTCCAATAGGGAAAGAAGAGCTGAAATTATCTCTGTTTACAGATGACATAATTGTATACATAGAAGATCCAATAATATCCATGAAAAAACTTCTTGAAGTAATAAATGCATAAAGTGGCAGGATAGAAAATTAACTTACAAAAATCTATAGCATTTCTATACACAAACAACAAGCAGACAGAGACAGAACTGAAAAATGTAATTCCATTTACTATAGCCACAAGAAGTATAAGATACTTAGGAATAAAACTAAACAAGGAAGTAAAATACCACTACAAGGAAAACTATGAAAACCTTATAAAGGAAATTGAAAAGGACACTAAAAAGTGGAAGGACATCCTATGTTCCTGGATGGGCAGAATCAATATAATCAAAATGGCAATCCTACCCAAATTAATATACATGTTTAATGCAATTCCTATAAAATTAGAAGAGACATTCTTCACAGATCTAGAAAAGACAATCACCCAATTTGTCTGGAACCATAAAAGACCTCGTTTTGCTAAAGCCGTCCTGTGCAAGAAGACTGGAGTAGGTGGCATCTTACTCCCTGAGATGCCAGAGACATAAGCCTCTATGACTCCACTGAGGTATTGACAGGTATTAAAATTCCTGACCCCAAAATATATTACAAACCTGTGATAATCAAAACAGCATGGTATTGGTGAAAATATAGACATGAAGACCAATGGAGCAGAGTAGAGACTCCAGAAATAAATCCCAAGACATAGGGCCAACTCATCTTTGACAAAGGGTACCAGTCAATCCAGTGAGAAAAGGGAAACCTATTTAGCAAATGGTGATGGAAAAACTGGGTATGCACCTGCAGAAAGATGAATCTGTTCTCCTATCTGACACCATTAACAAAAATCAACCCAAAGTAGATCAAAGATCTAAACCTAAGACCACAAACTATGAAACTACTGGTGGAAAACACTGGGGAAACTCTGGGAGATATTGGATTAGGCAAAGACTTCTTAAAGAAGACCCCCAAAGCATAGGCAATAATCCCCCAAATAGACAGGTGGGATTACATCAGACTAACGAGTTTCTGCACAGCAAAGGACACTGTAGTTAGTGTAAATCAACAACTCTCAGAATGGGAGAGAATTTTTGTTAACTGTGCCTTAGATAAGGGACTGATAACTAGAATACACAGGGAACTCAAGCAGCTTACTTGGAAGAAAATGATTAATCCAATTAAAATATGAGAAAATGAACTGAATAAACAACTCTCTAAGGAAGACATACAAACAGCCAAAAAGCATATGAAAAAATGCTCAGCATCACTCATTGTAAGGGATATGCAGATCAAAACCACAATGAGATACCACCTAACCCCAGTCAGAATGGCGAAGATTACAAAAACAATGATAAGTGCTTGAGGGGATGTGGTGAAAAGGGAACACTCCTACACTGTTGATGGGAATGTAAATTGGTCCAGCCACTGTGGAGAATGATATGGAATTCCTCAAAGACCTTCAAATAGAACTACCATATGATCCAGCAATTCTACTTCTGGGTATCTACCCAAAGGACAGGAGAGCACTCAGAAAAGCGCTTGCATATCTATATTCATTGCAGCCTTATTCCCGGTTGTCAAGACATGGAACCAACCCAAATGTCCACAAACAGATGAATAGATTAAAAAACTGTGACACATATACTCCATGGAATACTATTCAGCCATAATAAAATAAGACCTTGGAATTTGGTAGAAAGTGGATGAATATAAAAAATTTGTTGCTGAATGAAGCAAGACAGGCTATGAAAAAGAGACATTGCATGTCTCCACTTAACGTATACCAGCTGTCTGCACTCTATGGTAGAGACCAAAAGACTAGAAAACATAAAAGTATTAAAAATTGTAATGGATGCTAGAGACCAAGTGGAAAGAGACTGTGAGAGGGGAAGAGCGTAGGAAATTTGGGGGGGGGGGGAGAATGGGGAGGTAAGACACTTGTAGGACACAGATAAGTTTTATTATCTTTTGATGAGGATGTGTATGTTGGTCTCAACTGGGCTGGACTGAGGTGTATATCATGCTGGGTAAAGTCTCTTCACAATCTAAATAATGTATAGTGATTTAATGTATGAATAATAATAAGAATATATAAATTTTTTAAAAGTTACCTAATGACTATAGAAAATGTGTAGTGGTCCACAAACTTTAGCACTCTATGTATGCAGAAACACTGCATGTAACTACGACCTTAAAATCTTATGTTGGTGGGGGTTTGTTGTTATTTCTAGAAAATGAACAGTTTTCATTGCTGATCACAAAGAACACATTTTTGACAAAGTTAGAGGAAGAGTGCTGGACCAAATCTCACAAAAAGAAGGTAGGTAGTGTTGTACAATACTTTCAGAGCAATTTTTATGTGATTACTGTAATTTTTCCATAAAAAATAGCATTTCTACAATTTTATAGTCTGATATCAAAATTAGATATCTGTTGGTATATATAATCTGTAAAAATATCTTATCTATATGGACATTTTCTTAATTGTTCTTTCACTTTGATTTTTTTGTGATTATGTATATGTACATTTATTTGACTTTTTAATATGGAAAATTGAAAATTATAGAATTTCAGAAAACAGAAGTCAAGATGGCAATTATTCTAATAAAAAATACAGATATATTAAGTTATTTTAAAATCTTACGTTGATATAGCTAAGACATTTTAATTTATTACCACAGCTATCCATGAATAAATAAAGCTATCTTTAGGTCAAATAATAATAAGTAAAATGATTTTGTATACAGTCAAAGTAGATGACACCTTTGACATGAATAAACTCAAATCATCCTTTCCTTCTCATAAAAGTGTTTTATTTTAATACAACAGTGATCATTCATTTTATAGGTACACTACACTTTTATAAATCCAACAATTGGGATCCTACTTTTTTCTGCACATTTTCTAGTCAGATTATCTGAATGAGTGAATTATTCCATATGCTAAATTGCAAGGCTCCTAAGCCCTCATCTCACTTCTCACAACAACTGTGTAAGTCTTGGCCAAATTTATTTGACATATTTGGACCATAGTTTTCTCTTTTGTAAATCAATAATGTTAGAATTACTTTTTTTAAAAAAAATTATTTATTTTACATTCATTCACTGTACATCACAGCATACAAAATGAAATTTCCCAACCAGAATACACTGTATATTGGCTTAATTAATATTACTATACATGTTATCACTAACAAATAATTTTTCTTATATATTTTACATGTTTTCCCTCCTTAATTTCCTAGTTCTCACCCTATGTCATTTCCCACCTCTTGCCATGCTGTCTCTGATATCTATAGTTGTTTCAGCTAGGTACTTCTTTATAGATATTCATTCTACTAACTGATTTTTATGCCTAAAGTCAGACAGGTGTTCACAGATATGTATATATCAGCAACTGTAGATAGAATCACCTTAAAATGAACTATAAAAGGTAATATTCATATAACTATCTAAATGTCAAATATCACATTACATGTCTTAATGGAAAAATAGCCTGTATATCTTCTGTGTTTTTCTGAAACTCACCTAAATATCTACAGAGCAAGAAATGTGGCTCAACCATCCTGACTTCAGTGTCTCCTTCAGAAAAAAATTCCAGAAGGATCAGTACATATCTTATCACTCCTTCGTTTGGTTTCTGTATCAGCAAGCTATTTTAACTGGAAGATTTCTCATCAGAGAATCTTCTGGCAAATTGGAGGTCTTGTGAATCCAGTTCTTTCTGCACACAGGAAGATAGAGGCTTCTATAACCAACCATAATGTGTTCTGGCATGCATACCCTTTTAGCTTATACTAACTGAGCATCTTATTTGGGTGGGAAGAAATCTCAGGGTGCCAAAATACTAGGTTTGTTTTTTTTCTAATTGATCAAGAAAGCCAAATAGTTTTTCCCATGAAAGAGATGCTCATAAAATATCAATAGTAGTATTTGTTTATTTGTGGGACACAGAAATGGTTTACTACCTATTGATGATAACGTGTATAACATCCTCAACTGGACTGGAGTGAAGTATATTTCCTGTTGGGCAAATTCACTTTGCAATCTAAGTGATGTATAGGGATTGAATGTGTAAAATAAATTAAGAGAAAAATAAAATAAAAATATCAGTAGTAGCTATTCCCAACAAAAAATATTCTATTTGCATTACATCACTCCTAAAGTAAATCATTTGTTAGAAAAAAGCAAACAAATATATAAGGTATTATGTTAGGTTGTCTAGAAAGTCATGGAATGTTTTTCTTCTTTTTCGATGCAAAAATGCATCATGACTTTCCAGACAACCTAATATAATTTAAGAATAATTGACATCGATCTGGCCACTTACCTTGCTCTCTAAGGAGGCATAACAGGAACATTGAAGTGCATAAAAGAAACAAAGGTACATGGAATGTATAATTTAATTCTAACAAGAGCTCAAGACAGGCATTAATATCCTCTTTTATAGATGAGGAAGTTAAAACTGCTTAAATAACTGGCATTCTAATAAAATATTTCTGTTTCAAAGCCTATGATCTATTTTTTTTTTAATAATCACAGTATTTCATATCTTCTACTGAAGGAAAGTCAAGCCATGGTAGTTATGATAAAAACTTTCAGGAAGAAAATTAACCTTTAAATTCCTATGAAGGAGTAGACACACTTGGTATGCGAGGGTTAACCTGTGAGCTGAGTCAACCTGTACTCTGTGCCTCTAGGCTCATTTTTATTTTTTTAAGGTTTCTAGTTCTACCCACTTATCCTGGCTGGGTTTAATGGGTTTTAACATCAGCACTACTCTGGCTCCTCTTCCTTCTGATTCCTCTAGCTCCTGCCCACTACCTTGTGTGAATCCCATGTGTTCTTTTGTCTATTTATTTTTTTAGAGGTATTTTTGCTATAGGGTGGTGTGTGCTCAACAGAGAGATAGAAAGAGAAATTACCACCTGGGGGATGGCCACACCACAGTCCCTTCTCCTCCATTCTCCTCTTGGAATTTTGGGCATGCATGTATATGCGCCCAGCATAAGTTCCAAGCCACCAGGTCCAGGAATGAACCATGGTCTACTATGTGGGAGTCCAGATCCTTAACCACTATGCAACCTGGTGGCCCCTCACATGTGTTCTTTTGTATGTGGCACATAGATAGCCCTCAGTACGTACTTATTGGATGAGTGAATCATGAATAAATGCAACAAATAGGTGTGGAACTACTCCCTCCATCCTGACCTAGTTTCTAATTCTAGCCTGTTCCTTTTATTGATGACAGGAAATGTGCTATAAAGAACTAAGCTATTGGGTTGTTGGAAAAGCTGTGACACATTTTTTCATAGAAAAACAGAAAAATATGTCATGACTTTTCTGACGCCCAAAATATATAACCTTGGGTACATTGCCCAATATTCAAAATATCAGGTTCTTCATCTATAAAAACATTTCTAAAACTACATTGCAAGATTATTGTGAAATTAGAATACACACACACACACACACACACACACACACACATACATATAGTAAAGGCCTATTAGCTGCTATGATGTCATTGATGGCATTGTTTTAAGGGTTCCAACTGATAATTTGGACATCATTTCACTAAATAATTATTGTTTTTTCCAGGGAAGGTCTGGGTGCTATTTCCTAAAAAGCATAAGGTCTACCACAATGAGAACATTTAAAGGACACAGGACCAGGAAAACATGGGTCTGCTTGTGTTTCAAGCCATGCTCTGGTGCCTGGTTTTGTAAATCGGATGAATCAAAATAGACATCTCTTGTAGTTTTACAAGTTTATTCAAAACCAAGGCCTGGCAAGTAGCAAAGACACAATAAATTGGTACTTATTATTTTAAAAACTCTTACGAGCCCCTAATGTTTGCAAAAGATGTGTTTTGTGTGTGTCATAAGAAAGTAGTAGGGAGAGTAACTTGTGATGTTAGAGTCATTTTACATGTTTGCTTTTAATTTATTGTCAATCCAGCCTTATTTCTCCCTGGCTTCTTACTAAGACATTTTCAGTGGAATGCTTAATTTAACATTCCTTTTTTTTTTTTTTTTGGAGAGGTTTTTGCTATAGGGCGCGTGTGCTCGCCAGACAGACAGAGAGAGACAGAGAGACAGAAAGCGAGAAATCACTTCCCAGGGGGGATGGCCATGCTGCAATCCCTTCTCCATTCTCCTCTCGGGATCTTGGGTACGCATACACATGCGCCTGGCATGAGTTTTAAGCCACCGGGTCCAGGAAGCCGCCGGGTCCGGGCCTTGAACCTCGGTCGACTACGTGGGAGTCCAGCAACATAGTCATTATGCTAACTGATGGTCCCAACATTCCCTTTTGATGTAACCTTCTACTTCAGATCCACCTATAAAATTTCAAGAACTCAGAGTAAATAAAAATAAAAATTCTTTTTTTTATTTTTGGAGAGGTTTTTGCCATAGGGCATGTGCACTCACCAGAAAGACAGAGACAGAAAGACAGAAAGAAAGAAATCACCCCCCGGCGGAGAATGGCCATGCAGCAATCCCTTCTCCTCCATTCTCCTCTCAGGATCTTGGGCACGCACGCACACGTGCCCGGCGTGAGTTTAAGTCACCAGGTCCGGGACGCGAACCACAGTTGACTACATGAGAGTCCCGAGACATAGCCATTATGCTAACTGCTGGTCCCAAAATAAAAATTCTTTTAAATAAAAATTCTAACTATCTGAAGCCTGTATATGCCTGTAGATGCCCTCCAGAAGTGTGTCTCTGTACACCCTATACAAGCTTCTGGAGTGAATAATTTCCTCTGTGCTTTAAGTTGAGGGAACTATTGTAGTTTCTAAAATTTTGTCATTGAGTAAACTCAGTATCCAAAATAACTATTTAGATTATGTGCTAATTTTGGTCCTGGTTCTTCTCAGAGTAGACAGTGAAATTTTCTTCAAATGTTGATATATTTATTTTGTATTTATCAACAATATAAAACATAGTTTTCTCCACCTTTTCTTACTAGCAACATTTCTCTAGGAGTTTTATGTAATTCCAAATGCCATACTCAACAAATGGATTTGACCCGTTGCAAGTAAGCTTTTTTAATTCACAGATCTAGCCATTTGACTACAGCCCATGCAGAATCACCACAAAAGCAGACAATCTGTACTCGCTCACAGTGGCTGTACGTTCTTACCAGCCTTGTGCTCAGCTGCTCCAGGAAAATGTTTTGAAATGGTACCTCTGTGTGTGTGTTCTTTTCCCAAGAAGATTGTAAATTGCATTATGGCAATAACAATTGCTTCGGTTCTCTGGAAACCTCTGTTGTGATTAATACAGTTTTTTGTACACTGTGTATTTCACACTGTGCATGTGGTAGTATCTATAACCCCAGGGTTTGTGAATGACACATCCCATTTTATTTCATTTTTTTATATATATTTTCTATTCCAACTTCTTTTATACATTGAATCACATATGTCACCAGCTGAGAATACTACACACATTATCTTCAGCGGATAATAAACCATTTCTTTGCCCCATAAATGCCTTGCCTCTCTATTTTTCTCCTTAATGTCTTTTAAAACTAAAAATGAACCGCTGATTCTGTGCATTTAACATAGTTTGTTTTTGACCCTCAGGCAAGAGAATTTGTTCCATTTGCTTTTGGCACTAGACAGACATTCTGGCTGAATTTAGTTGAAGCTCAAACTAACTTTAGCTTCAGTCTGTATTCCCCAGTACTCTGAGAGCTTATTACAGCCATGGTGGTTGTTTTTGAGGGAGATAAATGGAGACATTTAAATATCTTTGGTATAACTGTGATTTCTTTTCATCAAAGTGAAGGAAGGGTTCCCTCTCCCCAGGAGCTGAGATGAATCTGCAGTAAAATATTGTAGGGCAATTTGCGGTGTGGTCTGAAAGCTGGCTGGGGAAGAGCTGGGAAAGGTTAGGGGCTGGCTAGTACTGTGTCGGAAAGAACTGGAGAGAGCATGGAATCTGTCTGCGTGGTTTTGCTTCTCTTCTTTCTTTTCCATCATTGTCACTCTCTGGGTTCTGGGATGCTAGGCTTGCAATTCAATGTGCAACACTGCCCATTGTGTTTGTATTTGTGATTTGCGTTTTGTAATTAAGAGGAACAATGGGAGCCCAAGGGACCTCCGTATATATGATGATTGGTTTAATTTGTTTAACTTCTATCTTGTTAATTGTAAATTGATCATTAAGATTCAAATTCTTTTTTCTTTTGGAGAGGTTTTTGCTATAGGGCGCTTGCGCTCGCCAGATCCCGGCACCACAATCCCTTCTCCTCCATTCTCCTCTCGGAATCTTGGGCACACATGCACAAGCGCCCAGAGTGAGTTTAAGTCACCAGCTCCAGGACTCTAACTGTGGTCGGCTACATGGGAGTTCAGCAACATAGCCATTACACTAACTGCTGGTACCAAGATTTGAATTCTATGGGACCAGCAGATGGCATAATGGTTACATAGCTGGACACCCACGGAGTTGACCAGACCTGGAGGGTTAAAACTCACTCATGCCAGGGACCTGTGCATATGTGCCCAAGATCCCAGGAAGAGAATGGAGGGAAAGGAATTGCAGTGTGGCCTGCCCCGTAAGGGATAATTCCTCCCTTTCCATCTCTGTCTCTCTGGCAAGCCCACGTGCTCTATAATAAAAATTGCTCTCTTAAAAAAAAAAAAAGATTTGAGTTCTAATCTGTCACCAGGGTTGTGGATATTGAGGCTAGAGCAATAATCCTGACTTTAATCAATGATGATGAGAAACAAATTTTATAATTTTGGTACATATTACAGTTCATATATTTTAATACTGTATTTTATGGTGTTATAAATATCGTTAAATGACTTTTAGTGTAGCTTTACTGTGTGGACTACAATGTGTAAGTTATATTACTGTCCTGGCAACAGTAGGTGTCCAACTGTGTGAGTCAAATTGAAGTAAAAAACACACACACCAATGACCATTTTTCCCCCTTGCATGTTTAGATGATATTTGATTAGGATATTAAAAAAATTATATTCTAGAAGAGGATATTGATATTGACCTCTGTTAATTGTTCTAAAAGTCAAGCCAGATTCTAAAAGAATAAAAATTAAGGTGTCATGTTTTCTCTTTAAAAGCAATTATCAGTGTAATCTGAATTACAGTAGTAAAACCCTTATATTTCATGAAAATAAAATCTCAAAAAATAGCTGATATATAAAAATGCAAGGAAAAGTTCATGCTTCTATAAAGCCAGAAATCATTTATATTTTCTATGAAAATGAGTCAATTAGCCTTTTGTATGACACCAGGATAATCATACCACCATGAGTGTATCTCAAAACTAACATAGAAACTTGTAACTTTACTCTTTCAACTTTGCAGACTGCTAGATCTATAAATATGTCATGAGCTCTGGACAGATAAAGGATGATGTACATAGAAATATACCATATTTTTATTGAACAATGGAAGTTGAGAGGCAAATTGTTGTTATAAATAAAACACAAAATATGTGGAAAAGAGGAAATGATTGTGGTGACAGTATTTTTAATAGTAATATGTATTTTATAAATGATATTTATATTTTTTGTTGTTTATAAAAATACCCTTGATGCACAGAATTTGGAAAATACAAAGAAGAATTAAAGAAAACACTCCAGTGATATTATATCATCCAGAGATAAATATTGCCACTTTTGGTGTATTTCCTTTTAGTCATTTTCCATATGTGTACATTTATATTGTGGTTGAGATTATACTATATACATAGTCTGGCATTTGGCTTTTCACTTATTATCATTTCATCTAATGAGCATTTTTTTTTTTTGGAGAGGTTTTTTTCGCTATAGGGAGCGTGCGCTCGCCAGACAGACAGAGAGAGACATAGAGACAGAAAGCGAGAAATCACCCCCCAGGGGGGATGGTCACGCCGCAATCCCTTCTCCTCCATTCTCCTCTCGGGATCTTGGGCATGCACGCACACACGCCCGGCGTGAGTTGTAAGCCACCGGGTCCGAGACGCGAACCGCGGTCGACTACGTGGGAGTCCAGCGACATAGCCATTATGCTAACTGCTGGTTCCCTAATGAGCATTTTTAAAAAATTTTATTTATTCATTTATTTTTTTCATTTGACCAGAGCAAGACACACACAGAGAGAGGGAAAGTGAGAAAGCAAGGCACTAGGTCCAGACCTCAAACTGAGGTTGTCCACATGGGAGTGTCCGCCACCATGCCGCCACCTGCTAGTCCCTACCAATGAACATTTTTCTATGTCATTAAGTATTGTGGAAATTTTAACTGAATCATTTGTATCACAATGATTCATTAGACATTTTAGATATTTCCAATTTTTAACTATGATAAGTAAAAATATGACAATAACTTTGTACACAAATCTGAATTTTATTTTTCTTAATATTTTTACCAGGTAAAATTAAAATTAACAATGAGTTCAGGTCTCCCAATTCTTTAGAAATTTTAGAAATCCATAAAGTCTTGAAATTATAGCTTTTTCTTTTCAGTTGTAGGACTACAGTACCCTTAAAAAATGTTTCCACGTCCCCATACTCTGTTTTTTTTTTTCAATTTCTAAAGGATAATTTTTTTTTTACATTTAATCATTGCACCTCTTTACAGTGTACAACATGGTTTTTCCCAGCATGAATACAGTGCACATTAGTCAAGACAATGATATTACCATATACACTATCATCAACAGACAACTTTTCATTTTTGTGTCTATTAAGTGTGTTGTTTGTTCCCTGAATCCCTCCCTTCTGCCCTCAATTACTCATTCCCATTACCTCTCCCATACTGTCTCTAGTATCTGCAGTTGCCATTCCTGCTATTATACCTTCTAGTTCTTTCAGTTTCTTTTTTTTTTTTTTCAATTATCAGCCCATAAAGTTTTTAACAATAGGGAGCATAGATTCTATTCAGGGTTGGATTAAGGGTGGGTCTTGTGCAGTTCCACAATTGTAGGTGAGTCTCCATGGAATACAGTTTCAGGAAAGCGGTTCTGGAAAGCAGAAGTGATTATCAGTTGATGCGGCACAGCATCCATCTTGTGATTATCAGGAATGTTGTTGTGGGGATCTGCAGCATGAGTCATCCTCGGGTATCTGGCTTCCTTAAGAATGGTAGAGTAGTTCTTGGTTTTCCCTGAGGTAATGCAGGACTGGTAATCATCATCTTCTCACTGTCCATAGGCAGGGAAAATCCTCCTATACAATATATTTCTCAATTGGTTTAAGACAGCTAAAGTTTCTTTCTGTTGCTTGTAGTTGCAAGTTCTTAATCCTAGTTTTCGGCTTCAGTTTGCCGCCTGTGGCCGGCGGCCACGTGCAGGCGCAGGCCCGGCAGCCAGGTGCAGGCCCCGGGGGGCCACGCACAGGCCCAGGGGCCACACGCAGGCCCGGCGGCCATGCACTGGCCAGGCGGCCATGCGCTGGCCCGGTGGCCACGCGCAGGCCAGGCGGCAACGCGCAGGCACAGGCCTGGCGGCCATGCGCTGGCTCGGCAACCACGTACTTGCCCGGCAGCCATGCGCAGGCACAGTCCCGGCGGCCACACACAGGCCCGGCGGCCACACACAGGCCCGGTGGCCACACGCCAGCCCCGAGTGCACAAATGTGCGCGGAATCCAGCACCACCTTCTGCTCGCCCGCCCAGCCCGAGAAAGGAAGGACGTCGAGCTCAGCCAGTCCACACTGCTGGCCCGTGTTGGCGCCGAGCGCAGGACACACCCAGTGCTGGAGAGGCAGCGGGGGCCGTGCAGGCCGGGCCCGCCAGGTAGAGCCCCGGTCCGCCGCGCGGGCCCGGCCCAGCCCCCACAAATCTGAATTTTTGATGATTCCCTTAACAGCCTAAAAAGGAAATCACTGGTCTAAGAACCTAGGAATCCATCTAAGGCTGCTCATGTATTACTTTGCTTACATACCACACTGAATTCTGCTTAGTATATATGTAACATATCAATATATGGCATTAAAAAGATATAAAAATGAGAAAAAAAAGGATAAGAAGCAGTACTGCATAATGAGTGGTGCTAGTCCTTCATAAACAAACAAACTAGAGTTTGTGTCTGGGCTCAGCTACTCACCTTTTGGGTGGCTAGATAAATCAACTTCATGTTTACCTCACACAGAAAAAGGAATTAAAATTTACCTTGTGGGATTAATTTAGATTATTAAAGAAAAGGATGGATTTCACTATTTGGTATACATTAGGCATGCAGTAAGTAGTTGATAAGAATATCTGGTTTCATTATGAATTTCTTTGAATAAAAGTGAAATTGAAGTGTTGATTGACCATATGTGTTTCTTCTTTAGTGGATATTTTTCATATTCCTTACACTTTTTTATGGGAATTGTGATAGGTTGTTTATTCAATAAAGCATTTATTTAATAATGATCTTAATGTTTGTTTCTCTTTACTTTTTTTAATTAAGGAATTTCACTGTTTTTAGAGGGTTCACAGCAAAGTTGTGCAGAAAGTACAGAGCTCCTATGTAGCCACACAGTCTCCCTTACTATTTATAGCTATTTTTTTAAGGTTTTTGCCATAGAACATGTGTGCTCGGCCAAGAGAGGGAAAGTGAGAAATCACCCCCCTGGGGAATGGCCATTCCACAATCCCTTTTCTCCATTTTCCCCTTGGGATTTTGGGCACACACCAGTCATGATTTTCAAATCACCAGGACCTGCACTTGAATCATGGTCAAGTATCAAAGTTCAGTGGCTTTACAACCATGCCACCTACTAGCCCTTTTTTTTTTTTTTTTTTTTTTTTTTTTTTTTTTTTTTTTTTTTTGAGAGGTTTTTTCTATAGGGCGCATGGGCTCACCAGAAAAACAGAGAGACAGAAAGTGAGCAATCACCCCCCCAGGAAGGATGGCCATGCCACAATCCTTTCTTTTCCATTCTCCTCTCAGGGTCTTGAGCACACATGAACATGGGCTCAGTATGAGTTTAAGCCACCTGGTCCAGGACTTGAACCATGGTCAAACGGTCGACTACATGGGAGTCCAGCAACATAGCCATTATGCCAACTTCTGGTCTCCAAAACATAATTTTTAATTATAAATTCTTATATGAAAAAGCTTATACTTTTAAATTGTAAAATCTATTTTTCTTTATGATTTTTCTTTTAAAATGTACCTTTATGTTAGGAAAGTACCTGAGGGTAGATAAATCATTGTTATTTACTATACAGTGCAACACTGTGCCAAGCCCTTGAAATCACTTTATCACATTCTATCCTCACAATAGCACTATGAGTTTAGTTAATATAGTTATCCCTGTCATAAAGAGGAAACTGAGGTTCAGAGAGGTGGCATCACATAGCCCATGTCTCACAGAAAGTAGTAGCAGAATCAAGACTTGTCTTCATCTGGACTGACTGTAGAGCACAGTCCCTGTCCACAAGAAAAAAGGCTCAACCTGCCTAAAAAGAAAGCAAACCCTGTATGTCAAGGATGCTGGGAATCAAACACAGGCAGGACCACCACAAAGTTAAAGTTAAAGTGACTGCCTCATGTAAAAATTTATACTTTTCTTTTTTAGAGGTTTTTACTGTAGGGCACGTGCACTCACCAGAAAGACAGAGACAGAGAGACAGAAAGTGAGAAATTACCCCCCAGGGAGGATGGCCACACCACAATCCCTTCTCCTCCCTTCTCCACTCAGGATCTAGGGTACTCACGCACATGTGCCTGGCATGACTTTAAGCCACCCATTCTGACTCTAACCGTGGTCGACTACATGGGAGTTCAGTGACATAGCCATTATGCCAACTGCTGGTCCCCAATTTTATACATGTTTTACTTAAGCAAAATTCCTACTCAGAGTTAGTAAAGGGTATTCTAAGGTGCAGTAGAAAAGTGGAGGGCCCAAGATGGAGCTAGTTGACACAGTGGAGTCAGTCTGATACAGCCACATGTATGGACATACCACATTTTTTTATCCATTCATCAACTGATGGACATTTGGGTTGTTCACACCTTTTTGTTATTATAAGTAATTCTGCTATGAATATTACCATTCACATTTTTGTATGAACATGTTTGAATTTCTCTTAAGTATATATACAGCATGGGATTGTTGGTCATATGGTAACTCTTTGGTTAATCATTACAAATCTTTTTCTAAAACGATTGTGCCATTTTATATTCCCATTAACATTGTATAAAGGTCTCAAGTTCTCTATGTCTTTGACAACACTTGGTTTTGTTGCCTTTTGATTAAAGCCATCCTAGCGGGTGTCAGGTGATATTGTGCTTTTAATTTCTATTTCCCTAGTGGCTAATGATGTTGAGCATTTTTTCATGTGGAAATGAAAACATCTGTATTATGTGTGTGAAACAGCAATTGACTTAGTTCTCAGTGTAGTGTCAATGTAACTCAATAACATTTATTGAATGAACATAACTAAGACCAAAGCAAAGCAAAATTCCTTGGAGGATATCCGTTCTAATAGCTATGGCAGCCCACAAGAGGAATGGTTGTGTAAGGGATAATATGCTGCAAATAAGAAGCAGTGTATTTTCACCCTTCTCACCACATCCTGCTGCTTTAAACTATGCTCCATTTGGAGCCTCCTTTCTCAGAGGCTGGGCCAGGAGCCTCGAGTCAGAGAAGAAAGGGGAAACACAGAATAAAGAAGACAGTAGGGTCAACCACCAAGATTTTTGAAGAGAAGATTTGCAAAATGGCTTAAGCTCCCATTTAACATAGTGAGGGCTAAGCCTGGCACACAGACCATGGACTTCTACCTCTGTGTAAGGGGGTTCCTGTTTGCCACTTGGGTTTAACTTTGAAGATGATGTTAGAAAAGAAAGTATGTTGTAGATGTGTAGGTGAGTGGGCAGCTTTGGTTTCAGAAACATCCCAATGAGTTGAGAGGAACAACTGAAGACAGGGCCCTCCTGCAACATGGGGAAGCCTGGACAGTGAGGGGTCAGATGGAGGCAATCAGATGGGGAGTGGTTCTACTTTGAACTCAGATCTCAGCTGCTCCTGCATGATGTAGATACTGAAATGAGAGCCATAGGCCATGCAAAGTGACCCTGCAGCAACACCAGGAACAGACCTCTGGGGGGCGGGGAGGGTGACAGGACACTTGGCCAACAAGAGCTAATTAGTCAAAGAGCTTCCCTGGACCCTAACCCAGCCCAGAGAGACCAGCAATCCCTAGTTGAGTCATAAAGGCCAAGGAGTGGGCAGCAACAGGGCAGGCAAGGGGCTCCATGCCAGAGTCCTTGGGCCCCAGGTCCCCCTGTGCAGAGGGACCTCAACTCTTCCTTTCCAGTGAGAGGCTGAGTGACTCCCTGTTCTCCTCCCACAGCCAGATGCCACTTCATGGAGAAGCAAGGGGCCTGCTGATAATGGAGAATCTGAAGATGAAGAAGGGAGTGAGGGAGTGGGTACAGAGCACTACCTAATGGGACTCTTTACATTCCCACACTGGGTGAGAATGAAGATGTTTTTCGGCCACCTGACAGGTGTGGTCTTGTGAGGAAGTTCAGACCACAGACAAACTAAGAAACTGTAGTCATGTTGTGCGAGGAACTGTGACACCACCCATGGGCCCCTTTGTGGCTGGCTGGTTCAGCAGTAACCAACCCAGCACAGGGCAGGTGGGCCAGGACACAGTGCCATTAATGTTGCTGTGTCAGGGCCCTGTTCTGGAGTCAAGGAGTGTCTGAGCAGGAGGACTTCTCCCCTTAAACCAGAAAACAGTCCAAACTGCATGAGCCTTGCCTTCTTTGACTGTGAATCTTTCAGAAGCTCTTAGCGACATTGAATAAGCCAGGCTTAGGAACATGACTTCCCAAAGACAGCACCATGGCTTGGGCCTCTTATTTCCTTCCAGGCACTGTGCCGACTCTTTACATGTATCAGTGGACACTTCCAGCTATCCTTTGAGTTGCACTGTTGCTATTCATGTTTTAAATTAAACTGAGGGCTTGGTCAGGCTTTCCAGGATCTTTGTGGGAAGTGCTAGAACCAGCATTTGAACACAGTGATGTAACTGCAAAGACTGGGCCCTTAGTCACCATGTTCAGAACCTCTCATTGTTCTGTTTAAAAGTTCCTTTTAAAAACTGAATCAGTACCTGTTTAAGAGCTGTTTATTAAATAAAATCCAGAAATGGTAACTTTTTCTTGTCATAGGACACACAGGTAAGAGAGAGAGAGAACCTCCAACGTGGTGTGGTCATGCTGCGATCATTTTTCCTCCATTTATCTCACTGTTAAGAATCTGGGCATGGGACTAGCAGTTAGCGTAGTGGCTATGTCGCTGGACTCCCATGTAGTCGACCGCGGTTTGTGTCCCGGACCCGGTGGCTTGAAACTCACGCCGGGTGCAAGTGCGTGTGTGCCCAAGATCCCAGGAAGAGAATGGAGGAGAAGGGATTGCTGCATGACCAAACCCCCTGCTGGGGGGTGATTTCTCTCTTTTTGTCTCTAGTCTCTCTCTCTGTCTGTCTGGCAAGTGCATGCGCCCTATAGCGAAAACCTCTCCAAAAAAAAAACAAAAAAAGAACCTGGGCATGCATGCACTTATGCCCAGTGTATTTCTCAAGCTACCAGAGCTGGGACTTAAACCATGGTTAGTCATGTGGGATTCAGCACCCAGTGCAAAGCACTTAGCTTCCTTGCCATGGTGTTGTTTCTTATCTGCAAAATTTACATGCCCATTTCACAATAATAAGGATGGTTAAATGTGAAACTGGGGCCAGCAGGTGTCTGAATCCCAGATAGCTGACTCCACAGTTGGACTCTGAGCCCACACCAGCACCTCGAAAATTACCAGGCACCTGTGTATATGTGCAGCATTACTCATAGTAGCCAAAGTAGGGAGACAGCCGAAGTGTCCATCAATGATCAATGGGTGAAAAAATTTTCTTTTAATGTAAATACACACGATGGAATGCTATTCAGCCAGAAAATAATACAGGAAATCCTCTCACTTATGAGGACATAATGTTGTCCTGGAGGACCTTATGTTAAGTGAAATAAGTCAGGCACAGTGAGACACAGTAAGATCTTACAAGTGGAATCTAAAAACAATAAACTCAGAAGTAGAGACTACAAAGGTGACCAGGGCTGAAGTGAGTAGGGAAAGCAGAGACATTGGTAGATAGGTAAAAAGTTAGACAGGAAAAATAAGTTCTGGTATTCTATTACACATCACAGTGAGCAGAGTTAATACTAATGGATTGCATATTTCAAAATAGCTAACAGAAAGGATTTTTAACATTCTCACCACAAAGAAATGATAAGTATTTGAGATGATGGGTATACTAGTTAGATTGATTTGATCATTCCAAAATGTAGATGGGTACTGAAACATCACATTTCACTACACACACACACACACACACACACACACACTTTATTATTACTTGTTAATTAAAAATAAAACTTAAAGGAAGAACAATATGCACACTGAAAATATGCACAATATGTACATACAGCCTTGGGCCATTGCAACCCAGAATGGGAGGAGAGTATAGAGCAGCCTTCTCAGGCAGTATGGGTGCAGGGTGAGCTGGATGGGGACTTCACAGGGCTGGGGATACCTGAAAGGTGCTGGGGGATGCCAGCTTCCTTCAGAAATCTCAGCTGTGCAGAGGAGCTGAGAGCAGGCAGGAGTGAGTGGGAAGGATACCTCAGGTGAAAGGGACTTCACAAAGTTAGGCTAAAGGGCAGAATCAGTGGACAGTATCCTTGCTTTCTCTTTTAGAGAGCTTTAAAAAGTTTTTTTCCCCTTTAAATTAGAAAAATACCTGCAATAATAAAGTACTTCCTCACCCACCCTTTTCCACTCCCCAAAGGTAATCACATTTTTTTTTCCAGGTTTCTATGTCTCTTTCTCTATGTATACTATATTTTAAAAATCAGTTATGGGAATGACCAGCAGATGGCATAATGGTTATGTTGCTGGACTCCCACATGGCTGACTGCAGTTCCAGTCCCAGAACTGGCAGCTTGAAACTCACAGCAGGCACATGAGTGTGCGTACCGAAAATCCTAAGAGGAGAATGGAAGAGAAGGGATTGTAGTATGTCCATTTTCCTTGGGAGGTGTGAATTTTCAATGAGCACACATGCCCTATAGCAAAAATCTCTCTCAAAAAAAAAATCAGTTGTGGGATAAATTCATACATATTTTTCTGGAGCTTTTTTTTTTTACTTCTCATCCATGTACATAGATGACTTTTTTATGGTAGCTTGATATTTGCGTGGTCATATAATTCCATTATTGGTGCAAGCTGGTTTCCAGTGCTTTGCTATTGCAGACATCACTGCAGTGACCCCCACACATTGACCTTCAGGCTCATGGGTGAGTCCTTCTGGAGGGCACATTCTGCTGTGTCAGTTACGGGGTCTGCACATAAGTATTCTGTTTTCTTAAAGGGCTTCCTGGATTTGTCTGGTCTTCCCCAATGTACTGGGAACAAAAAATACAGGGAAGAAAATATATTTCCATGGAAGCTTCTAGATTTAAAATAAGTCATTGAAGTATCCGAACCTGGTGAATATACAGCTTTCTTTTTTTTAATCAAGATGTCAGCAATTGTATTTATGCACAAGTAAGTCACACTACCTTGATAAACATGGAGCAAATATAAATAATTCTCAAAGAGTTAAAACATTAGTCTATTCTTCTTGGTTTGATCTTTTATCTTTTATGCCTAGAGTCAATATTTGAAGAAGATACTGATTTCCAAAGGCACATTTAGACATAGTAAAAGACTCATAGTGGGGAAATGTGTTCATAGATTTGAGGGAGACCAAAGGTTGAAGTCCATTTAAAACAAATTTTTAAAAAACGTTACTATATTCCTGGGATTTGGTATTTAATCTATGAAATCATCAGTTTAATAATATTTTCAGATCATTCTTTGGCAGAGTGAGGAAAAACCCTACCTCACTCTTAGAGAAAACACAGAAACATGCAGACACCACAAAGTCAAAGTGTGAACAGCCTCTTTGTAGGGTCTTTATAATTCACCATGGTGGCCAGCACACTTAGGTAAGATCGCCTTCCTCTGGCCCTGGGCTCCATCACACCGGTCTATGTTCAGCCCACCCCTGGGCAGGATGAGTCTGATTGTCAGTGTGTGGAAAGCTACTCTAGCTCTCTAATTCTAACACGAACACATCTTTTAGTTTCTTCTGTCATAGCCACTGAAACCCCAAGATATTCTTTTTCAATATTTGTGCAGTATTTTCAGATTACTCAGGGCTCTGCCTCCTCTTTAACAATGATTTCTTGGTGGGGTCTAGATGTGGTGGCATAAGCAGTAAGGTCCTGATGCCAATGCTGGAGCCATGTGCGGTGGATCTGAGTTGTATCCAGGATCTACCTGACCATGCCAGGGCCCTGGCTGCCTGGAGGGCTTGGGTGAGAATTGCGATGACATGAAGTCCTGTTAAGAATCTCTCTCTCAGGAAATAAGAAAACTTAAAAAAAAAGTGTAATTTCTTGGTGAATATTTTAAAAACATATCCTTCTTAGCCATTATTAAGCCATTGCAATTCCATTTATGTCTGACAATATGCACAATATGCACATCCAGCCTTGGGCCATTGCAACCCAGATGGGAGGAGAGTATGGGGCAGCCTTCTCTTTCAGGAATATAATTTCTAATTTTGGATAAGTGGGAACTGGATCTAGAAGCCAAAGTGAAACAGCAAAAGTCCATGTGTCATTTTCCAATGCATTTGAGCAAAGTATGGCTGAGATTAAGGTTTTCTATTGATTTTGGGAAGCTCTCAGAAGCTTAAGTCAGCCTAAGGTTTCCTGTATTTACCTGACAAATATTTGTTGAGTATGTTCTGTGGGCCAGTGTGAGTGCATTGGCAGTATTCTTAATACAAAATGTTTGAAGGCTAGTGCTTGTAAATTCATCACAGTGGGTTCCTGGAGCTTCAACAATGTTCTTTCAAATTACTTGTTTATAGGGGCCACCAGGCGGTGTGGTGGCTAAGGCACTAGACTCCCACATGGTCCGCCGTGGTGTGCATCACAGACCTGACAGCTTGAAAATCATGCCTGGCAGATCTGCATGCACGCCTGAAATCCCAGAACAGAGAAGAGATTGCAACATTCCCATTCCCCTATAGAGGGAGATTTCTCACTTTACCTCTCACTGTCCCTCTCAGTTTCTCTCTGGCAAGCACATGTATCTATGGGGAAATAAGTTACCTGTTCAGGTGTCCTGTCATACTACTACTAAATTTAACCAGGTTAATCCTCTCAACTCAGAAATGACTTTAAAGTTCTTAAAAGAGACTATTTGGCCCTCCAAGGCTTGAATATTCTCCAAATCTATGATGATAGGAAGGAGGCAGTATAAAAGAAAACAATTTTTTTTCAGAGGTTTTTGCTATAGGGCACGTGCACTTGCCAGAAAGACAGAGAGAAAGAGAGATAGAAAGCAAGAAATCACCCCCCAGGGGGAATGGCCATGCCGCAATCCCTTCTCCTCCATTCTCCTCTTGGGATCTTGGGCACGCACGCACATGCGCCTGGCATGAGTTTAAGCCACCAGGTCTGTGGCTTGAACCATGGTCGACTATGTGGGAGTTCAGCGACATAGCCATTATGCCAACTGCTGGCCCCAAGAAAACATTTTTTTTTTCAAATAACTGCATGTTTTCCTTGGAGCCAGGGTGGGCAGAGCTGAGGACAGATCCTGTTAGGATGTGAGAGCCTGTGGTTCTCTGGATCAGTCTTCAAATCCTGCTGGGTGAGCAATGGGCCTTCAGTCTACTGCTAACCCCCTGCCCTGCAGTTCAAGTCACAAGAGAAGTTGCCATCCCTCTCCCTACCTCTCTCTATTTCATTTAGATGTGAAATCCCTGAGGCCCATTTGATCAGTCTCTGCAAAAGGCCAGCCCCAACGAAGGATGTTTCCTTCTTACTAGGCCACATTTATGGAGTCAACACAGCAGAGTACAGCTCTTGTAATGAGACAGGAAATGTCATCCAAGTGAGAGAAGGATATGACACAGCAAGGCCGTATGCTCAGAACCAAATCCCAGTGCAACAGCCAATGAGATTCCATTAGCCATTTATTCCCTGACTTACTAAACTTCAGATGAACCTTTGAGTGGAAGGCATTCTTTCTTCTTTGCTGCTCTTGGATTTATAATTACAATATGATACTTCTTTGGGAGGCATGGATCCTTCTAGTCTACTCTCCAAATTTCATTGCACTAGCTACTAGTTCATTTTATGTAAACTTGACTTTTAATAAAAGCAAAAATTTTCTGTGAAATCACTCTGATTTCCAAGAAGGTGTTCATAAAGGACTGTTTTATGGGTTTTCTCCACTAAAAGTTCTGAAATTTCAGGTGTATTTTCCCAAGTGACACTGTTCAATGAAATCTAGTTGATTCGGTTCAATTTAACAAATATTATTGAAATGAGCACACTGTTAGAAAAAGACCTGGACACTGCCCTCAGAAAATTTGCAGGCCCAAAGATGGGAAGGATTCATAGATGGGTAATTTCAGTCCAGCATGGTAGCTACAATGAGAGAATTACCTACAACAGCACTTGAAGCCTCTGCTCTCATGGAGTTGGTCCTGGAGAGACAGTCAGACCTTAACTCAAAAATTGCATTAAAAAAAAAAAGTAGAGTTTAGGGCTAGCCCCAGATCCTAGCAATTAAGGGAGCCAGATCCCACATGACTGACTGTGGTTTGCATCCTGCCCCCAGTGGGCACATGTATGTTTGGATGCCCCAAATCCCAACAGGATGGAACAATGAAGGGAAAAAGATTGTGGCATAATCTTGCCCTATTAGGGGGTACTTTCTCCCCCTCTCATCTCTCTGTTTCTCTCTCTGGCTACTGTATGCACCCTCTGGTAATTTTAAAAAGGAAAAGTAGGACTTGAACTCTGACCAACATGTTATAGGACAGACAGGTGTCACCATGAGAGCTTAAATGGGCCATCTGGCCAGTGTCATCCAGAAGCTTGAAGGAAGGGTCAGGTAAACTAGCTGTGGAGTGGCAGGAACAGTAATCCCAGTAGGAGCAAGAGTGTGTGCAAAGGAGCTGTGGCAGGAGGGCACATAGAATATCCCAACACCAAAAGAAGGCTGGAGTGGCTACAGCACAGGATGAGAGAGAGAATGACAGCAGCCAGGCAGAGGTCAGTAGGGCTGGAACCCATGAAGGATCTGGTTGGTCATGGTCTTCATCTTTAGTTTTTAAAACTTAAGTTAAAAGTTAATTTCAGTTAATGATGCAGGGAAGACAACTACCAAAGTCTAGACAAATGAGAGGTAAACTCCTACTGGGTGGAAGAGACTTATGAAGAATGGCTACATCAGTCTCCTCAACTGATTTTCTTTCAATTCCCAAAACACTGATAATCTCACATAGTTAGTCCTAGTTTACTAATAAGAATAAAAACCATTGCAGTATAAAAGAATTTCCTGCCAGTTCTAGAAATGGGGCTAAAAGATTTGTTTATACTAGCTAAAATCTGAAAATAATCCAAATGCCTATCAACTACTAAATAAAGGAATTGTGGCATAGCTTTCTAATAGAGTACCTACAATACCAGCAATAAAAAGGAACATTCTACTATTACATATAATACCTGGCTACAACTCAAAAGTAGAGTGCTTAAAGAAGCCAGACACTAAAGACATAGATTATGATTTCGTTTACATGACATTGTAGAAAAGTTAATACTAGTGAGAAATCAACCTCCAAGGGGGTTGGCCACACCACAATGCCTTTTCCTCCACTCTCCTCTCAGGATTTTGGTCATGTGCACATACACATGCGCAGTGTGAGTTTCAAGCCTCCATGTCCAGGACTCGAACCATAGTCAGCCATGTGGAAATCATCTGCTGGTCATCTTTTAGCAGATTTTTAAAAGAAAGAAATAGCAGGAATCCTTTCCCCTACCTGACCTGTGTGGGATCAGTTAAGCCTCTGGTCTCCCATCCTTCTCCAGGGGCAGTTTTCTGTGTCACTTTCTCTGCTATGATGTTATTTCCTGTATTCCATTCCAAAGATGGTGGTTTTTTGTGACTACCTTCTCATACCTTCCCTTTCCACTGCAGCAATGTCTAGACTTGCCTTAGTGTTGGGGTGTGGTGCCCCAGTTCATTCATTTCTCTCTTTTTCCCTCTGCACCTGTCTGTTTTGGCTGTGCTCCCTGGTGGCAGTGGTGGTGGCAAAGCTGGCACAGTGGCCTCTGTGGCTCTGATGTGGGTCTCCCAGGATAAGGAGAAAGTGAGTGTGCTCCCCTCACCTTGCCTCCTCCCAGCTGTCTGCAGCCTGGTACTAGCTCTGGTCAGGTCTTCGAGTAAGAGACCTGAAAAATGCCCTTCTCAGGATTGCGGCGTGACCATCCCCCCTGGGGGGTGATTTCTCGCTTTCTGTCTCTATGTCTCTCTCTGTCTGTCTGGCGAGCGCACGCGCCCTATAGCGAAAAACCTCTCAAAAAAAAAAAAAATGCCCTTCTCTAATTTCTGGATTGGAAAACAGTGTTAATTCTAGGTGCTAGAGTCTGAGCCAAGTAAAGGCTGAATGAGGGTAGTCCAGGGTCCTGGGAGGTCCGGGGTGGGCAGAACCTGAGACCTTCTAGATTGTGTGGGGAGCTGGATGCCTGTGTATTCAGGCCAGTTACTTCTGTCTGTGCCTCAGTGTTCCAGGATCCCTCGAAGGGCCCAAGACCCTGAGGTTCCCTGGAGCCACCCTTGTGCCCTCTGCTCCCCAATGCAGGCCAGCAAGACTGACGAGAACAGATCAGACAATTTTATGGACTCCATGGACCCACAGCTGGAGTGGCAGGTGGGGACCATCCAGAACCTGGTGGACTTGTACATGGCCTTTGTCAACAAGACCATGCAGGACCTCATGCCTAAGACCATCATGCACCTTATGTTCAACGTGAGTGCAAGGCCGTGAGGGGCAGGGCTCCCATGGCACCTGACTTGGTAATGTGGACTTAGTCCCTAACTTCACTTCTCCACTAGCTGTATTGGAAGAAGTAAAAGAAACAAAATTAATCTTAATAATACATGTCTTATACCAATGTATTCAAAATACTATCTTTTCAACATTTAATCAATCAACTGAAAATAATTAACAAGATTTTTTTTTAATTTGCTTTAGGGCATTGCTGGAGAGAAACAGAGATGGGGAGAGAGGACTATGAGAAATCACATCCCTCCTGCCCCCGCCGGGGGATGGCCACACCACAATCCCTTCTCCTTTATTTTCTCTCAGGATTTTGGGCTTGCACACAAACCCTGCATGTCCATCTACCACCAGGTCCTAATTTGAACCTCACAGTTGTTCATGTGGGATCCAATGTGTTAACCACCACAGCACCTGCTGGCCCTTAACAAGATACTTTATGTACTTTTCTTCATAATAATTTTTCCAAATGTAATTGAGACATTAAACTTTCATTGGAAATATTTAATCTAAACTGAGATTTCATGAAATTTACAGTTGCAAAAGTCAATTTGAATATGTTTAAATATTTTCCAGGAGGGGCAAAGAATCTATATCTTTTGAGATCATGCTTTGATCACTTCACAGCATCACCAGAACCTATGGCTTAAGTGGAAGAGTATGGTACACCGCCCCCTCTCCCCCACGGGAAGTACAATAGAATAGGTTTGATCCCTGGTTTTGCCTTGAATTCCCTCTGCTGATAGCCTGTTTCCTTATATGTGAAGTGTAACCACGGAGCTGAGGATTAAATGCATACAGTACAGCAACACAATGGCTGGCACAGAGTAAGCGTTTGACACAGGTTGGAGTAAGGAATGAGACTCGGGGGGCAGCTCATGACCTAGTGAATAAGGAAGCTGGAACCCACACATCAATCATGCAGTTTGAGTCTCAGACCCAGCAGCTTGAAGAACACACTGGGTGCATGTGTGTACATGCCCCAAATCCAGAAAGGATGGAGAAATGGAGGCAAATGGACTGTGACATGATCATATGATATGTGATTTGCTTTCTCTCTCTCTCTCTCTCTCTCTCTCTCTCTCTCTCTCTCTCTCTCTCTCTCTCACACACACACACACACACACACACACACCACACACACACACACACACACATGCCCTCTGCGGGGTGGGGGTGGAAAAAAGTTTAAAGTTAAAAAAATGAGACTCAGGTAAGCTGATTAAGGTGGCTGGATCCCACATGATCAAGTGTGAGGTTCAAGACTCCAGCCCAGTGGCTTGAAAAACAAACCAAACAAATGTGCCCACATGCCCCAAATCCAAAGAAGATAATAGAGAAGGGATTGCAATGTGCCCATTCTCCCTGCGGGGGAAGGAGTACTTTCTCACTCTCTTTCTCTCAGGCAAGTAAAAATGTCCTATGGAAAATTTTTTTAAATAATTAAAATTAAAGTTTTTAAAAAGCAGATTCAAGCCTAGCATTTAAACAGCCTCACCATTTTCCATGAAGATCCCAGAGCTTGGGCAGAGTAACATCTGGAAAATTTAGGAACATTAACCCACTCCTGTACTCATGGACACATTCATTTAACACGGGCAGACATTGACAGCCATTACTCTTGTATCTCAAGGGCACAGAAAAATTTAAACTGGCATCATCCTTATTGTGGTCCAGTGCTGCAGGAAAGTCCTTAAAGTGTAAACCTGTGCTAACCGATGAGGACACTGAGGCTGAAAAAGCTTAGCAGGCAGGTGCTGGTGACATGATAGGCCTAGAGTCTCCACCCAGGTCTCTGAACTGGAGAGGTACTTTTCCGCTCTGGACTTCAGTGTCCTAATCTGAGAAAAGGAGAGGTGAGGAGGCAGATCTCCAAGTCTGGTGGGTGCAAGGCTGCATCCCAAATGGCAAACCCAGGGCTCCCAGTGTGCAGTGAGAAGACACAGGAATGAAGTCCAGGTGCCCCTTCCTCTTCACCGCCCACGAGCCAAGGAGTTCACCTTCCCTGAGCTGCTGGCCAGCCTGTGCTCATGTGGAGATCAGAACACGCTGATGGAGGGGTGAGCGGAGCAGGCGTCAGGAAGAGAAGCTGAGCATGTACCAGGAGCTGAAGAATGCACTCAGCATCCTCTGCGACATCAACAGACCACCGCCAGCTCACCCTTGTCCCCACCTCTGGAGGACCTCTGGCTGCAGGTGCAGAAGGTACTGGACGGACTGAGGTACTGGGGCCTGCTCCCACAGTCTCAAAGCTCCCAACCCCTGGTCCTGCAAAACCAGACCTGGACCTGGAGTGGTGCTCTCCATTACTGCTCCTGGAAGGGCAGAGCTGGAAAGTTGGCATGGGGGACATGGCCGGCACTGGGCTGGGGCAGGTCCTCAGGCTGGGACAGAGATAGTCACCTCTTTGGTTTCCTTGTCCCTGTTCCCTGTCACCTGCAGATCACCCATGTCCCGCCCCATGCCACAACACTGAGCTCCTACCAGGCCCCCAACCCAGCCTTGGTCATGGGGCCCTGCTCCTAGACCTCCTCCTCCTGAGTCTGACCTGGGGATGGAGGCAGCCTCAGTGCCCTCCAGGCCAAGTCAGGGACTTCCCCTGACTCCCTCGGTTCTCCCACCTGGGTCCCATAACATCCCAACAGCATCATTGCACCCGGGTTCCTCAAATGCTCCAGAAATTTAGGGGGGCAAATGCCACAGAGGAGGCTGCCAGCTGGGTGTGGCTGGGAGGGCTGTGTGTCCTAATATTAGAGCACCAGCCCTGACCTCCAGAGACAGCCCTCTGCATCCCTGTCACACGGACTCAGGGTGCCAGAGCCCAGGGCCTTGTGGCTGAGGGCTCATGGAGCCTGCCTCCAGGGAGTGCTGAGACCTGGAGGTGATCCTTTCTGGCAAGGGGGTCGTGGGGTCACTCGTCAGCCCCCTTCATTCCAGCACTTGCATGGCGCTTCCCTCTTTCTTCACTCTTGGCGGCCACTTGTGCATTCCTGCTTTTCCTATCTCTCCTCCACTTTCCACTCAGTCCTTAACTCCTCTCCCAGCCTCTGGGAGCCTACCTCAGGTCTGAGGTTCTCACCCTCTCTGGATGTGTGGATTTCTGTCAGTTACACTCAGGGATTCCCTGATGCCCCCACTTCCCTTCTTGATCCTTGGGACCTATCCAGGGGGCTGTCCTGCTTTTGGCCCACAGGGACAGAGCCCAAAACTGTGACTGTGTGACCAAGGTGTGTGATGTGTGTGTGGACGTGGACATGAGAGTGCAGGAGTGGCACCCAGGCCTGGGGCAGGGCAGGGAGCAGTAGGGGAGCATGGATAGTCTGATGGCTTTTCCTTCCTCCTGCCTCTGGCCCACCTAGCCTGGACTAGCACGGTGGGGGTGGGGATGGAGGTGGCAGTAGGTGAAGGCTCCTTTTCCAGAGCTTTCCAGCAAAAGGATCCTACTTCATCCCCTGATTTTTTCCTTCTTGATCTATGACTCTCTTTCAAGCAAGTTCACTCCAATATTATCTCAGAATGCCCTGTTTCCAGTGGTCACATCCTCTGAGGAAGAACACATCGAGCCAGTAGCACCTGTGGGCTTCCACACGGCTGGGGGTGGGGCTGTGAGTTCAACCTCTATAAAGCAAAATGAAGCCGGGAGGGGCTTGCTCTGTGGTGATTTGAAGATCAAAGCTAAAGAGTATAGGCAGGCTGTATAGTTTGGGGAAGAATCCTGGCCTGGGAGTGTGAAAATGCTAGGTCTTTGGGCCTAGCATCACTCTCCAGGGCCTCAGTTTCCCTTCTACCCGCTGATGAACATATTCTGCCTCTCTCCCCCCATCGGAGAGGGGAATCACGGGAGACTGAGGGTACAGGGTGCCGTGGTGACCGCAGACGTGACTCTAGAGGCACGTTGCTAACTGCCACCATGAGTTCAGACATACCCAGACCCGTGCTGCGGCGTGACATGTGAGCACCATGGATGTGGCACCTACTCTAACTTCAGTCTTGCTAACACATTTGGCAAACATTAGGCAAGTCAGAGCCGTGCCCAGGGGCAGAGAGCAGTCTGGGAGAGCTTCAAGTCACCTCACTGAAGTCATGATTGAGAGAAGGCTCAGGTGTGAGGATCAGGAAGGCACTTGGGTAGGGAGCAGCAGTGTGGGCAGAGGTTTCGTGTGTGGATGCACTGAGGGGACTCGCCCCCGGAGTAGAGATACAGACAGGATGAGGGAGAGGTCTGAGGGTAGGGTGGGAAGGCTGAAGAACCCACAAAGTCTGCAAATAACACAGGTTGTTGGGACGTCAGTGTTGTGGGTATATAGGAAGCCATAGAAGGCGCTTGGAAGGCAAAATGACAGCAGGACCCTAGAAAGCAAGCCCCATTCCTTGTGGGGCAGTGCGGGTGTCCCTCTGAGCAAGCCAGGCATGAGTGTGAGGGAGCTGGTACAGATGTCTCTGTGTGCAGGTGAACCCCTGTGCTGTGAGTTAGCCCACATGTGTGCTTCAGAGTGCTGAGGAGCTGCATGTCCCAGATCTGTGCTGCACACCCTGACCAGTGAGGGTGCTGGGCACTGGGAGGTGGGAGGGAGTGCATGTGTGCCATTTGTAGGTATGAGTGATAGTGTGTGCATGCGGTGACGTGGGGCCTCCCACTCCCAGCATGTGTGTGTACATCCAGGAATGTGCACGTTCCTGTCACTCAGCCCCAGGCCTGCCTACTGGTCTGTGTGAACAGCCATGTGGATTTCATGGTGTCTTTCAGAATCACTACCAGTAACCTGAGGAGCATCAGCAACAGTAGGTACCTGCCCCTCCGCCTGCTGCATGAATGGTGTGTTGGCCCGGCACACCACCTCCACACTGGGAGTGCACCTGGGTCCTCAGAGCCAGACCCCCTCCCTCTCCTTTAGCAGCTCTAGGTTTCCTCTTGCACTTTCTGTCCTCCTGCCAGCAGGCTCTCTCACCTCCCTCCCCAGGAAGCCTCAAGACTCAGTGCTGAGCCTGCGGGCTCTTGAGATCGGCTCCACGGCCAACCTGGCAGACATGGGTACTCCGGAGCCACCAGAGAGAGCTGAGAGCTCTGGTGTAGAGTACAGGGTCTGAGAGCTCCGAGGGGCGTGTCGGTCTGGACTCAGAAGTTTCAATTTCACCCAGTCATGATCTGAGCTGTGCTGCCCACTTCAGGGAGGGTAGCCCTGAGAACGGAACCTACCGCAGGGCAGGGGTGATTGTCAGGGCCCCACCTCCTCTGTCCTGCGGGCAGTTGAGCAGTGACCAGGGTGGGCCCAATAGCTGGGTCACGCTTTCCTATTCACAGCATGTCACACCTCACAGGCGAGGCAGGCACACAGCCCCACCCAAGCTCTCGGTATTGCCCCATCTGGCAGTGTGCAACTACAGGCCACACCCTGGGCCCAGGGGAAGCACCAGAACGACCCATGGCTCACCCATCTGAGCTGCCACCTCTAGGGCAGCCCTCGGCTATGCAGCTGAGAGGACAATGCGTCCACTGACCTGGGCATGGCAGCCCTTCTGACTTGTGCCCTGGCAGGGCTGCAAAACCCGTCCAGTGAGTCCACCCACCACTGACCCTTGCCCTGCTTTTCCCAGCAGGAAGGACCCAGCCTCACTTAGGTGACCTCCAGTTTCCCGACCAGTGGAGGCTCCCCTCTTAGACTGATAAGTTTGTGGCCACTGGCATCTGGCTGCCTGCCTTTCCAGCCTCCCCCAGGGTTCCTTCGGAGGACTCCTGAGCTTTCGGACCAAACTGAGAGGCCTGCAGACTCCCTCCAGCTACCCTATTTATCTTTTTTTTTTTTATCTTTTTTTATTTTTTATCTTTTTAATTTTTTTTTTTTTTTTGGAGAGGTTTTTGCACTATAGGGCGCATGCGCTCGCCAGACAGACAGAGACATAGAGACAGAAAGCAAGAAATCACCCCCCAGGGGGGATGGTCACGACGCAATCCCTTCTCTTCCATTCTCCTCTCGGGATCTTGGGCACGCACACACACGTGCCCGGCGTGAGTTTTAAGCCACTGGGTCCGGGATGCGAACCGCAGTCGACTACATCGGAGTCCAGCGACATAGCCACTACGCTAACTGCTGGTTCCCCTACCCCATTTATCTTCACCCTCCTTGTTCAAGTAGTGTTCTTCCTCCTGGTCCTCTCCATCAGGCCTGATGGATGTTGTGTGGGTCCCTGAGCCAGTGGGTTGGAAGACAGGTGACTAGAGACAATGCAAGTCTAAGGGGCCGGTCCATGTCTGGAACTGTGGCTTTGCTACCTGGGTGCTGTGAGGCCAGTGTGAATGGTGGTGGTGGAGAGACAGCCTCCACCCAGACTAGCTTGGAAATCAGGCCTGCCTGACTCCATCTTGTCCCTCTCATCTAGCCTGTTTCCCAAAAGCTTACCCCTGGTTTTGGTCCCCATTTCCAGCCCCTGTCACCACTTCCAGGGAGAGGGGGAGCTGCTCTTACCTTACCAGCTCTCTCCTTCATTCCCTCTCCCTGATTTCTCTGCTTTCTCTCCAACTGACAGCTGGTCAGGTCAGGAAAGTCCATCCCATCCTGAGCACCCCAGGCCCCCTCCAACCTGTAACCAGATCCCTCCTATTCCTCGGAGGCCTCCCTTTTCAAGCCTGCCCGGATGGCTGTTCTGTGATTGACAGTGGCTCCTCCAGCCCCAAAGCTTCCCCTTCGTCTGTGACTTAGTCTATTGTAGTGGTGAGATGAAACACCCAGATGTGACACTGGTGAAAACTTATACCCCACTGTGGTATTGCTCCTGCTGTGTCCTGTAAATATCTCTAAAGTCTCAGATACACACACACATAAATATGGCTGATCCCGCCTCTCCTCCAGTGTGTGTGGGACAGCAGTCACCATGCTATCTTTGTGTATTCTCATGGCCCAACGATAAGACCGCACTGTCACCCTGACATCGCCCCTCCAAAGTGTGCCACCTCCTGCGAACCTCCCTGTTGTGCCCGGCCTGTGGGCATCCAGCTTCCTCTGCCATCCTGCCGTCCCTGGCCCCTGGAACAGCACCCCATGGGTGCTGTGCTGGCAGCTGTGTGGTGCTCTCACTGCTCCCAGTCTTGCTGTTTCTTGGCTGAGAATAAAAACCCACTTCTGGATGATGGGGAACAGTGTGTCCTTCGCTCACTCGTGTTCTCTGTGGAGTTTTGGCGGAGGTCTGGGTGGAGGTGACCGGGCCATTGCTGGTGTGCTGGAAGGGGTGGTGGGAAGGGCACACCCTTTCTGCAGCAGGGAAGCCCCAGCAGGCAAGCCTGTCCTCATTCTATGATCCCTGCGCTGGCCACTAGGGGGCAGAGCCACAAACCCGGCCTGCAGCCACACTGGAAGGACAGAGGAACAGTAGGCCACTGGGCACAGACAGGGAAATGGGTCAGGGTGATGAGCTGGAAGCTGGCACTCTTGGGTGCTGGCACCCTCTCTCCCCTCCCCATCCTTAGTTCTGGCTTGTGAGTGTGATGGCTGTTAGGGCACAACCGCCTTCCGTGGTCCAGCAGGCCCACAGACTGCACGGGAGGCCCACAGGTGACAGGCCTGGAATATCCCTACCAGCCCTCTTGGGCAGCTCAGACTCCTGCTCCTCACAGTTCAGAAGTCTGCTCTCTGCTGGTGGCACCTGCTCCCTGCTTAGTGGCTCGGACCCCAGGATCCACCATGGAAAAGGGAACACACAAGGCCAAAACAGTATGGTTAAATTCATTTAGTCCAAAATACAAAGCAAAATGAACAGGAGCCGCATCACCAGGATGTCACAACCCATCCCAGCCTCCTTCCTCTGTCCAGTGCTACCAGTAAATAAGTTTCCAGCCCCAAATAATGCCCAGCTGCTCCTCACGTGCCAGCTCCCACTCTGGATAATACATGGGACAGCCTTACCCCAAAATATACAAAACGTTACAGATACAATATGCACACTGTGAGGGGAGGGGCGGCTCTATGACCCACATCCCAGCAGCTTCTGCACTTGCCTGGCCTACATTTAAGACCCAAATGTCACAAGGCCTGATAGAATGCTGCCTGCTGTCTGGCCCCGATGTGCTTCTCAGGAATACAGGAGCCCCCGAGTGGCCTGCCTGCCCCAGCCTCTGCCCGCACCTGACCTATAGAGTTAACTGGCCCAACTGTCATAGGGCCTGAGAGGTGCTGCCCAGCTTCCGTGGCTTGACACAGATTTGCCAGGACTACAGGGAGCGTCTCCTGCCCTGTAGCCCATGAAGATACTGCCCAGCTCCAAAGTTCTTCAAGAAAGGGGATGGGAGCCCCATGATGGGTACCACCTGCCTGACATGGCCTCTCCTGGACTAGAGTAAGCCCCTCCTGCCCTGCATGCCAGGGAAAATGCTGCCCAGCTGTCCTGCCCCAAAGGGCCTCGAATAAGGGGACGTGAGTGCTCTAAGTGGAAGGCTGCTGGGTGGTGAGGGGGCCACTGCTCCCCCAGAGAGGCAGCCTTCTAAGTTTTATGATTGTTTGGCTCTTTTTCTGGGATGAAGCCCAAAAATTAAGACAGCCTTGGCCAAAATGGCAAAGGATCTATGTCTCCCCATTTGATAGGGTTTTTACGTTGTCACTCCATTGCATAAGAATGACTGAGAAGGAGTTGCAGGGGAAGGTAGCAGAGACAACGTGGCAAGGATGGTGGCAGCTGGGATGGGGTGAAGGGGAGGGCTTAGCCTGGTGCTGTGAGGCTTGACCTGCTGGTGTGAGGCTTAGCCTGGTGCTGTGAGGCTTGACCTGGTGCTGTGAGGCTTGACCTGGTGCTGTGAGGCTTGGCCTGCTGGTTCGAGGCTTGGCCTGCTGGTTCGAAGCTTGGCCTGCTAGTTTGAGATTTGGCCTAGTGGTGTGAGGACTGGCCTGCTGGAGTGAGGCTTGGCCTGCTGGAGTGAGGCTTGGCCTGCTGGAGTGAGGCTTGGCCTGCTGGAGTGAGGCTTAGACAACCAGGATCTTGACTTGTTTGTTCCCACCAACCCGGCAGAACAAGGGGAGGTAGGGGTTGCTGCCCAAGCCAGTAAGCTCCCGGGGGTTCTGGATCTCCCACGGCAGCTGCGTGATTGGCTGGGAGGTGGGGTTCCCTGCTGGAGATCCCAACCCAGATTTTCTTTGTCCAGGCTGAACGAGGTCAGTGAGGCTGACCTCCCGACAGGATGTGAAGACAGAGGGGCAGGCTCAGGGCCAGGAGCCCTCACAATGCCATCTGCCTTCCCAGCCTCCCCTGGCCCAGGGTGCTACTCACCACCCAGCTGGTCAGCAGTGCTGAACTCCTGTGATATGGGCAGACCTGGAACAAGCTCCCCTGCAGGGCTCTGAGTGGTGGACCGGAACTTGTCCTGCTGCTCCTTTTGTTTGCCCACAAGCCACAGCACCTGACCCTGTAGCTCCAGCAGCTTCACCTGGAGCAAAAGGTGCTCAGTGCTCCTCCCCTACCCTGGCCATACCTGGACCAGTACCCCCAGACTCTCTCAGAGGTGCGCAGTGCACCGTCCCTATCCCGCCCACAGTGACAGTGCTCTGTGCCCTGCTCCTACTCTGGACCAGGCCCTGCCCTGTCTACAGAGAAGTTCACGGCCCCACCTTCAGCTTCTCATTGTCCTGCACCAGCTGGTGGATGTCCTCCTCCTTCTCCCTGTAACGCTCTTTGAGCATCGCCCTCTACCTCTGGTACAGGGCAATGTAGGCTCCTGCAGGGACCGAGGGCCAGTGGGCTGGTGTGAGGACAGGGCACAGGTGCTTCCCCCATACACTCACAGCTTGCTGACCATTAGCCCTGGCGTCTCAGCTCACCAATGGTCTCAGTTTCTGCAGAGAGCTGAATTCAATGATGTTCTAGTGCCTCCTCTCGCTCCTGCACGTCCACTTTCTCCTCCATGAGCTGCAGAAACTGGCTCTGGAGCCCCAGGAACAGGTCATGTCACAGCAGTGACCTGCCCCATGCCCACCTGCCCCATGGCCCATGTTAGGAGAAACTCACTCACCTGCAACTTCTCCATGGCCCCCTGTAGGGCCTGGTGGCCCCCACATGTGCAGTCACCCCTGGTTCCAGAGGAGAGGGGCTCCCTCTCTGGCTCTTCCTGGGATGGAGTTGCCAGGGGAGTCAGTTGCTGGCAGCTAAGTTTATGTTCTGTCAGCTGCGGGCAACAGGTGCATGTGTTTTTGTGGGGAGAACACTCAGGACAAAAGGGATGAGAGATGCAGAAGGTACCTCGTCCTCTCTCAAGACTTGGGTGGACCACCTATTCTGCCCTTCCTCTCACCCCGGGAAGTTGCAGGTGTCCATAATAGTCAGGAGGCCAGGGATTCAAGTAGGAGGAGGGTGCTCAGAGAGATCAAAGGGAAGAAGCAGGAGAGGAGGTATGGAGAAGGGCAGGGAGACGGAGGCTCACCACAGCCTCTGAACTCTCCAGCTCTTCCACAAGGCCCAGCTTGAAACGAAGAGCCTCCTCATCCAATTATCCTCCTAGGAGGAGAGCCAGAGTGTCTTCAGACAATCCACCAAGAGAGGTAAAGTGAGCCTGGGAAGAAGCTCAGGGCCACCTCTGCCCCCACCCTCACCCTGACCCTGGAGGGAAGAAAGACCAGCTATTTAAAGGGCTCTTCTAGGTCCGCTATACTATGCTCAAGCCTTTCTCCTCCTCCTCGTGTACTATAGGGTCTTCAGCTCACCTTCTCCAGGGAGACCTATGAGGTGCAGCTGGGCCCATAACTGCTGGTTCTGCTGGGTGATAGCTTCCAGGTGCTTCTGAGGGGTCAGGAAAGAGAGTGAAGGCACAGAGGTTGCCAGGTCCTCCCACTTGGACCCAGCACTCAGAGACTCCCTCACCTAAGTCTCTCGCAGCTCCTGGCGGACCACATCAGCTGCCACCTTGCCCTGAATTTTCTCCCGCAGCAGCCGGTCCACCAGCTGGGTCTGCAGCAGCAGCTGCTTTTGCAGCAGCTCCTTCTCTGCGGCCAGCAGGTTGTAGGCGGCTGCATACTGCTGCAGGTGGATGGCGTATAGGTTGTGTTGTTGCTGCAGACCCTGAGCCTCCTGGCTCTTTACCTCAACCTGTGGAGTGAGGGCATGTGGCAACTTCCTTTCAATTCTGAGCCCAGAAATAGGAAGAGGGCACAGACCTGGTACCTGCCAAAGACCTCATGGTGCCTCCACCTCACACCTTGAAACCTTTTCCAACATTTTCACTCTAGATCACAGACTGGAGGAAATGCAGAGGAAGAGACGTGCTCTGTGGCATGGCAGTAATGCACTGCTCAAGAGAAACTGGATCTCCGACATGATGACCAGGGTTCAAATCCCCAGCCCGGTCAGCCTGAAACATGTTAGGCCCATGCCCACGTGCCCTAAATCCAATGGGGTAAGAGGCCTGGAAAGGGGGATCATGGTCTTTTTGATGGGTGCTCATCTCTCTCTTCCTCTTCTGCGTGCATGCATGCAATTCAGGGCTGCTGCCTCTCTCTTGTTCTAACAGCAGCTCCAACTCCTCCAGCTTCTGCGATTCCTGCATCTCGAGCTGCGTGGCTGCCTTCTCAGCAGCTAGGATTCGGAGCTTCTCCTCTGAAGATAACTTAGAGCTGGGATTTGAACATCCAGGTCTAATTATCAAAACCCAATTTTCCCCTGGGGTTAAGGGTGGGGGGGTTAAACTACAATTTTAATTTTTTGAAAGATTTTTTTTTTCCTTGCCATAGGAAGCATGTACTTACTGGAGAGACAGAGACTGACAGGGAAAGTGAGAAATCACTCCCCATGGGGATGGCCATGCTGCAATTCATTCTGGCCAATTCTTCCCTTGGAATTTTGGGTATACACATGCACACGTACCAAGCAAAGTTTGAAGCTGCCAGGTCTTGGAAATGAACGATGGTTGGCTCGAGTTTTCACTTGGGAATCCCAGCACCAAGAGAGAATGGGTTGTCATGGGGCCTAGGCCTTAGCTGGAGGAACCCCTGAGCATGCAGCATGGCTCTTTCTGTTGCTGCCCTCCTGGCTTGATGTCTTCTGCAGACACCCCTGCCTGAGTCCTTGCCACACTTGCCCTGGGGTCACTGCCTGTCACCTGGCAGGAGCACAGTTGCTGACCTGCTCTGTCGTTGATTTCTGACAAGCCAGCATTCCTCCTTGGGCTTGAGTCTCCTGGGAGGTCAAAGGTTGCTCTTACCTTTAAGCATCAAAGATTGAAAAAACTCACTAGAATGTGTCAGGCAGAGGGAGCTTGTCTCTTAAGACCAGGACCGAGCCTATAACATGGGCTCAGGAAATATTGGTTGAAGATGAACACACTGGGGAGCCAGCAGTTAGCATAATGGCTATGTTGCTGGACTCCCATGTAGTCGACCGCGGTTCGCATCCCGGACCCGGTGGCTTAAAACTCACGCCGGGCACGTGTGCATGCATGCCCAAGATCCCGAGAGGAGAATGGAGGAGAAGGGATTGCGGCGTGACCATCCCCCCTGGGGGGTGATTTCCTGCTTTCTGTCTCTATGTCTGTCTCTGTCTGTCTGACGAGCGCACGCGCCCTATAGCGAAAACCTCTCCAAAAAAAAAAAAAAAAAAAAGGTGAACACACTGTTCTAAATCACAAGTGGGCAGAGGGTAGTTCTCTTTTCTCAAACTGCATTTCTAGAAGTTTGTTACTCTTTCTTAAAGAGAAGCCAGATTCAGGCTTTTGGTTCTATTCTCTGAGTGAAAACCAGTGAAGAGAGTTTGAGGAGAATTTGTCATTCCATGGCCCCATAGGGTCTGAGAACTCTTCCTTTAAAATTGGTTTGTACCCCGCCACGGTGGCACAGGCATCAGGGCATGCCATGTGGCAGTACCAAAGTCACATGGAGGACTGCAGTTTGGGTCCCAGGTCTTGTGCACACCCACGTCCCAGTGATCCAGGCTGGCTGGAAGGCTGGGGAGATTGTGGCATGACAGACTCTGGTGGGGGTGCCTGTTTCTCACTCTGTCATGGAAGAAATTAAAAAAAAAAATCCCTTGACCCTGCCCAACCCTTCTTGGCCTGAGGATGCAGTGAAGGAGTCATCCTTGGTCACCTTCCTTTAACTCTTTCCACAAAAACAACAACAGCAAGAAACTCTGGATCAGCTGGGAAAAGTAATGACTTCTCTATTTGCTTGTTGCCTGGCTGATGGGTTGAAGGACTTGGATGCAGAGGCCCCCTCCTTGCCATGTCCCCCTCCTCTGCCCTGGAGAAGGCTCCTGCTCCACCACCCCCCCACCCCACAACATCCCTGATTATCTGGTCTCTTTGTGGCCTCCTCCCTGTAAAAGATACTTCTTCTCTCTTCCAACAGGAGAAGAAATGTCAGAAAAAGTTGGTGAAGGAGCATGGGGTGCTCAGGGAACCACTGCAGGTGAGTGGACCACGTGTACCCTTTGTGTCCCCTGGAACATTTCTTTCCCTCTCTTTGAGCACTTGTTTGATTGTTCTCCCAAAGGTTCACATTCAAACCATAGGCATCCTGGTGTCTGAAAGGGCAGAATAACAGCCCTGGCCCACACTCAGGAGGCAGCCAGTCAGACAGCAGGTGGGCCTCTGGGTACCCCTTCATCCTTCACCTTGGCGGCCTTCAGGGGAAGCCCATTGGCTGCATCTCCACCTCTCTCATTCTAGGAGTCTGAGGGTCTTGCCAACTGCCTGCAGGCTTCTTAGCAGCGTGCAGGAGAGCTGGAGCGTACGTTGTCTGCCCTCTCCATGTAGCAGAAACAGGTAGAAAGGGTGAGCCCAGCCACCTTCCTGTCCCCTGGCAGTCCTGCTTCCTGGAGATCTAGAGTGTCTTGCTCACAGGAATGCAGCACAGGCTATTTCTTGCAGCCTGGCCATGGGGTGGTTATCAGCTGTGAGTGAACTGGGCAGTGTGTGCATTGGATGCAGAGCCCAGAGGCCAAATGCCCACCTTGTCTTGAACTGGCTGTGGCGTTGGCCAAGTGCGAGAAGGAGTGTGGTACTTGGGCAGTAAAGGTACAGAAGTCCTGAAGGACTCCTATGTGCATCTACCATTATAGCATCATATGGAGAGTTTCACGTCCTAAGAATACTCTGTACTCTGCCTACTTATCCCTATTTTAAAAACAGCTTCTAAAACCACAGTGGGATTCCACCTAACCCCTTAGAATGGCTAAAATTAAAGAAATTAAAAAATGATAAGTGCTGATGAGGCTGTGGTGTAGGAATGTAAATTACTACAGTCACTGTGGAGAACAATATAGAGGTTCCTCAAAGACCTACAAATAGAACTACCATATGATCCAGCAATTCCATTGCTAGCTATCTACCCAAAGGACAGGAGAATGCTCAGTCAGTAAAGTACTTGGACATCTATGTTTATTGCAGGATTATTCACAATTGCTAAGATATGTAACCAACCCAAATGTCCACAAACAGAAGACTGGATTGAAACAGTGTGGCATGTGTACTCTATGGAATACTATTTAGCCATAAAAAAAAAAAAACAATGTCCTGGCATTTGATAGAAAGTGGACAAACATGGAAGATTCACTGCTAAGTGAAACAAGGCAGACTATCAAAGTGAGACACTGTATGTCCCTCAGTATACACCAAGTGTCTGTACTCTATGGCAGAAACTGACAGAACAGAAGAAAGCATGCAGAACAGTTGTGGATCCTAGAGACAGTGTGGGAGGGGAATGGGAAATGGGGAGATGAGAGGGAGGGAATCGAGAGAAAAAAGAAAGAGGGAAAACATGTAAGGGACACAAAAAATGGAACATTGTCTGTTGATAATGTGTAGGATAATATCATTAACTGGACTAATATACAGTGTATGCATTTTGCATGCTGTAATGATATAGTGACTGAAATAATTAGTTAATTAATTTTAAAAGCCCCACATACTTTACAGATTGAACATCTGCAATAAAATTCGAAATCTGAAATCCTTCAAAATCTGAAATTTTTTGAGTAATAACATCATGCTACAAAACAAACCCCAGACCTCATGTAATGAGTCCCAGTTCAAACACTGCAATATGACAATACTGTGTTAAAAAAAACCCTTCAGACTATGTGCATAAAGTGTGCATAAATATAGATTTTGTGCTCCCATCCCCAAACTTCCCTAGATGTTTTAAGTATGTTCCAACATAGGTATATGCAAATAATCTAAACTCTGAAAGAAATTAAAAACATTTGAATTTCTGGTGGTCCACAGCACTTAGAGTCAGGTATACTCACCCTGCAATTAACCCAGCACAGTCCAAAGATCGCGATTCTGATGTGTGGTCCTGGATGCATGGTGAGCTCTCACTGTCACGTCTCAGTCTGTTCAGGTGCTAAACAAAATACCATCAGTGAGCAGCTTCTAAACAACAGAAATGTACTGCACACAGTTCTGGGGGCTGTAAAGTTCAAGGTCAAGGTATGGAATATCTGCTCTCTGATGAGGGCCTGCTCTCTGGTTCACAGATGGGTGTTTTCTGGCTCTTCTCAGGTGGTAGAAGGTGCAAGGGGTCTCTCTGCGGTCTGTTTGATAAGGACATTAATCCCATTCATGAGGGGGTCTGCCCCGAAGACCTCATCTCTGCTCAAAGGCCTCACCTCCTAATATCCTCTCCCTACAGCTGTTCCAATATATAAATCAGGGTACATCCAGACACCAGGGTGTGGGAGGCTGCGGTGGAGCCTGGCTCCAAGGACTCCACCCCCAGGGAAGAGCCGTCAGGCAAAGAGCCCCTTCACGCACTGGGCTCCTGTGGGCATCTTCCCACCTCTGCTGGGAGGCTCAGCAAGCAGCTCTTCTGAGCGCCCAGGGCTGACAGCAGAGCAGCAAGTGCAGCCTGGAGGTAAGTCCCACAGCCTTCCCTGCCCTGCAGCTGCCCTGAAAGCCGGAGCACAGCTGTGTGAGGAGCCCCAACTCCACTTCCAGTCAGCTTGAATTCCCGCACCCCTCACCTGACTGTACAGTGGAAGTCTGTCCTCCCAGGGAAGCCAGAAGGGAGCGGAGAGCTCTTCGGAACTGGGAACTGGAATACACTGAGAGATGGCAGCCGAAGACTAGCAGCCAGCCAGGACAGGCCCAGGACCCTGCCGTATCCTACCCAGCCCCTGGGCCCTGTGCACTGTTATCTGCCCAGGACCCTCCATCGGAGGCAGCAGGGAGAACTCATACCACCCATACGCTGAAGGGCCGAGACCATGTCAGTTGGTTTTTCTGTTACCCCTTGAGTGTTCTTTTCAGGTACTGGCTTCTTGGACCTTCTGAGGCAGTTTACCTTAGGTGTGCCTTTGGCACAAAAGAACCAGGGAAGCCAGGAATGCTGTGACCTTGAGCCTCAGTGCCTTATCTTCAAGGCAGTGTGACCCCACCCTGCCTTCCTCATAGGGAGTGAAGACCACTGACAGAAAGGCCTGCCATAAAAGTCTGTCAGAGATTATGAAGGGATAGGTACACACCAAACTGACAATGTTGCTGTCCCTGGTGGGGGTGACCCTGGGTGGGGCATAAAGGAGAACTCACTCATGAGATGCCCATCACCTGAGATCCCCCAGGCCAGCACCTGAAAGTAATGGACAGTGAAAATCCCCACCCAGATAGCGTGCTCCAACCTCACTGTGAACCCCACTTACAGCCAGAGATGGGCTAGGAATGTAAGAGATCACTGCTGGGAGGGATCTCAGAGAGCTCTGACCTCAACTCTGTAAGTCAACATGGAGGCTGCCCACAGGGTGTAGTCAGTGGCTTTTGAACACATACTGAGCTGGAGGCAGAGTGAGGTGGGAACCCAGGATCCTACGCCCTGTCCTGGCCCCCTGCCTCTCCAGCCCTGAAATGAGAGTCTCCATGGGGCCTTATGTCAAAGTGTGAGTTGAGGCTGGTAGAACATGAGATGGCTGCTTCCCTCAGGGAGCTCACACTTGGAAGGCCCAGTCTGGACATGCAGAATCCCAGAAGCTGGAAGTGAACTGTACAGGCCACTCAGGCGTAAGCTCTGAGTCTCATTCCTATGTACACGCTTATCTTCATTTGAAACCGTGAACTCCTTAAATGTTCCGAGTAAATCAACAAATCTGAGCTAGTGTTTTCTAGTCTGCTCTCTGAAAAGGGTCCTCCTTTTTAATCAATTTTTCTCTGCCACTTTCAGGGATCCCACCTTCAGCAGAATCTTTAATCTCTCAGGCTGCAGACGGTGGGCATTCACACATTTAACACTTATCTATTCAACACTGATCGAGACAGCTTGCCATAGTGTTTAGGCATGTATTTCAACTGTGCCATCATCTGGTCCATGGTGGGGTGACCCTGGGTGGGGCATAAAGGAGAACTCACTCATGAGATACCCCTCACCTGAGGTCCCCCAGGCCAGCACCTGAAAGTAATGGACAATGAAAATCTCCCCCAAATATATATTTGCATGTACATTTATATTTATATTTACACATGCAAATTTATACACGTTTACTTATGCATATGTTCATGCATGTTGTGTGTGTACATGTCTGTATGCTGTACGTATGTATATCTGCCCCTCCCCCATCTTCTGGTCTAATTGTGACATCAATGTCATATTGGTCTCACAAAAAAAAATACAAAACATTTTTTTATTTACATTTTGAGTCAGCTTTAGAAATGATGTTTTACTTTTCTTAATTATTCAAAAGTCCTTAAGTCTGGGCCTGGAGTTTTGCTCTTGGAACATTTTTGGTTTGTTTTATTGATTTATTTTTTGAAAAAGTTGATTTAATTTAATTAGTAGATACAGACATTTTCTAATTTGATGATATGATTATGTCAGTTTTTAATACCTTTAATATGCCAGTGTGTACACTCCCTGGGGAAAGAAAGATGGGGGTGGAGGAGCAAGAAAGCACCACCCTCTATGTGGATGGTCACTCTGCAATCCCTTCTATTCCATTCTCCCTTTGTGATTTTAGACACACCTGCACGTGCACCCCATGTTGTTGTTAATTTTTTGTGAGAGAATTTTGCTATAGAGTACATACACTCATGCGGGGGGGGAGAGAGAGAGAGAGAGTCCCCTCCAGGGGAATGGCCACACTGTAATCCCTTCTCCTCCATTCTCCTCTCAGCACCTTGGGCACACATGCACACATACCCGACGTGAGTTTCAAGCCTCTGGCTCTGAGACTTAAACCGCAGTCAGCCATGTGGGAGTCCAGCAACATAACCATTATGCTATCTGTTGGCTCCCAGTAGTGTCCCTATATTCACATTCCCAATATTCTCCTCATAGCACCTGACCACCCAACCAAACATCTCTTAGATGGGTCCAAGCACAAGGCAGATGCCCAGATTTGCTCAATAATCTTTTCATGTGATACTCAAGTGATGCCGTCATTTCCTATTAATTGTTCCCTTTTCTCTGGGGATGGGCCAAATGCAGTGTGATGTCCCGTCCACCCTGCCCACTTGTACTCCTTTATGTGACCCATGACAGCCTTTTCCTCATCTGTCCATCCAATAGACCTGTCTTCCACAGTTCAGTGCTCAGCACCCCCCCACACTACACCTCTGACTCTCTGTTTGCTCTAACAGATAAGCATGGCTTCCATGCCCACTTTTCTGACTGCAGTCATCTCCTCTTAGGTCATAGGTGGTGTGGGTGTCTGTCCTCCCACAAGATTACAACCCCTCAAGCTAGGTACCCCGTCCCTAACCATGCACAACACCTCATCTGGCCTACAGCTGTAGAGCAAATGAATAAATGAATCAGGGAATATAAACCTCTATCGAGACCTCTAAGATCTGCCTGTTAAGTCCCCCAAAATTGGAAGTCCAGCAATGCAACCATTATGCCATCTGTTGGTTTCTGTCATTTAGTGAGCATTTTGTTGAAGTTAAAAGTGTTAAAAATTCTTTTATTTTTTTTAACATTTTATTCATTCTTATTTATCCATTATTGTATAGTAACAATTCAATGTTCTTCTTGTTTTGGAACATTTTGTCTGTTTGTTTTACTATTGATGTAATATTTATTCTGGCTTGCTATATCTTTTAGCCTGGTATAGTCCCACTGGTATATTTGATATGACCCAAAACCAAAGACAACAAAAGTAAACATAGACTAATCAAATTATATAGAACTAAAATGATTCTGTACAACAAAATGAACAAAAAACAACTTTAAGAGATAGCACACAGATGGTTATATATTTGCAAAAGATACATTTCATAAGAAGTTAGTATGCAAAATGTATAAGGATCTCAAAAATTTAATATTCAGAGTACAAATATTTCAAATAAAAAAGTGCAAAGAACATGAATACATTTTTTAGGGAACATAAAAAGAGCATATAAATGGTCAATAGGTATATGCATAAACACTCAACATCACTACCATCACTCATGAGGAAAATGAAAATTAAACTAATAGCAAAATACTACTCATATTTCTTAGAATAGCATTAAAAAAAGAAGTATAAGTGTTAGGATGGAAAGAAAAGGGAATCACTACTAGAAGTGTAAATTTGTTCAACACCATGAAAAACACATTTTTTCCCTATATTGTGCTTGAACTCTTTAAGGAGAGAGAAAGATTGAGGGAGAAAAAAGCAAAAAAGCACCTCTGAGGGCTGACAATATCACATCCCATTTCTCAACCCAGGACTTTCGGCATGCATGCATACATATATGACATGTTTTTCAAGCCACCAAGTCCTGAACTTAAACCATGAAATTGGCCATGTGAGATCCAGCCATCATTACCACCACACAATGGCTAACCCAAAGAGAACTTTTAAAAATTAAGCCACCATATAATCTTGCAATCACACTCTTGGGGTATATTCAAGGACTATGAAAGCAAAATTATTCACAATAGATAAAATATGGTGTCAATGTAAGTCTATCAACACAACAATGATTATATAAGAACTGTGATATATTATGCATTGGAATGTTAATCAGCCTAAAATAAATATATATTATATAAATATCTTTATATTTATATTATATAAATATATAATATATTTATTGTACATATATTATATATTTATTTATATAAATATGTTATATATAATAGATATATATTTATATATATTTCTTATAAATATATAAATATTTTATATTATATATTTATTAAATATTATATTTTATATAATATATAAATAACATATTTATATATTATATGATTATATACAATATATATTTATATATGTAATATATATGTATCTAAAGAAATTTATAGTAATTATAATAAATACATACTTAAATATGTAATATACTATATACTATATAATTATATAATTACAATATATAAATATATATTTATTTTATATATTATATATTTATTTCATATAATATATAGATATTTATAAATATATAATATAAATGAATATATATTATATGTAACACTTATATATGTATAAATGTAAATATAAATAAATGTATATAATATGTAGTTTATACATTACATATATTACATATTATATATCATATATATTTTTATATATTAATATGTCATATATATTATATAATTTATATTATATATATATGATGACATAAGAGGAATGAGCTCAAAGCTTCTGTTGTACACCATGTTAATGCTAGTAAAAAAGACAGATTTATATATTTTTATATAATTATCTATTTCATATATTTATTTTATACATTATGAATATTTGTTTTATGTATATTATATATATAAAATACATACATATACACACATGTATATATTTATACATTTCTGTGGCCCAGTCTCATAGTGATTTAGCGATTAAGGGAGACAGATCCTATATGACTGATCATGGTTTGAATTCTATCCCCAGGACCATGACTAACACATCAGAATTGTGTGAGTGCATGTGCACCTTAAATCTTGATGTAATAAAGATAATATCCCATTATGGGGTGCCTTCTATCTGTCTCTGGTAAACAGACAAATCATGTGGTAATTTGTAAAATTCTGTCATTTATTTTAAAGATTTCTTTGCCAAAGGGCATTATGCACTTGTGAAAGAGAGAGAAAGAGAGAGAGAGAACGTGAGAAATCACCCCTCAGGATGTCGGTCATGTCATTCCCTATTCTACTCTTAGGATTTTTTAACAATATGGATAAACATTTGGAACATTATGTTAATAAAATACTTTAAACATAGACAAATTCTCTGTTATCTCCCTCATAAGTGGAGTGTTAAAAAGTTAAATACATTGTTAGCAGGTGCTATGGTGAAGGTGCTGAATCCCACATGGCCAACTCCGTGGTGGAAGTTTCAGAATAGTGTCTTGAAAAACACCAGGTGCATGTATGTGTGTGCCCAGAAACCTGAGAGGAGAAGGGAGATGAGATTGCCATATGGTCATCCTCCCTACGGCGTGATTTATCACTTTCCCTCTCTCCTTGTCACACTCTGTCTCTCTCCAGTGAGTGCACACAGCTTATGACAAAAATCTAAAAAAAAGATAAAAGTCAAATTCACAGACACAGAATAAAATGACAATGGGGAACCAGCAGTTAGTGTAATGGCTATGTCGCTGGACTCCCACATAGTCAACCGGGGTTCACGTCCTGGACCCGGTGGATTAAAACTCACGCCGGGAGCGTGTGCGTGCGTGCCCAAGATCCCAAGAGGAGAATGGAGGAGAAGGGATTGTGGCGTGGCCATCCCCCCTGGGGGGTGATTTCTCGCTTTCTGTCTCTCTGTCTCTCTCTGTCTGTTTGGCGAGCGCATGCGCCCTATAGAGAAAACCTCTCCAAAAAAAGTTTAAAAAATAAAATAAATAAAAATAAAAAAAAATGACAATGACTAGAGCCTGAGGGAGGGCAGATATGAAAAATGTTGGTCAAAATCCACACAATTTTGATGACATAAGAGGATTGAGCTCAAAGTGTCTATTGTACACCATGTCAGTGCTAATAATAAAATTATATTGTAAACTTTAGAAATGCTATGAGAGTAGATATTATGTTCTCATCCCCCAAACATAATTTGTGACACAATGCATATATTAAATGGCTCATTATAGCCATTCTCCGAATATTACGTCTATAAAAACATTTTCTAGTATGTTATTAATGTAAATATATAAAATATATACTTAGTCAAAAAACTAGAATATAAATACATGGATAATAAATATCCAAACCAGAGGGTTCTATCAATATTTTGCAGTTATTGAATATAAAAAAATTAAAATTAAAAAATGAAGACTGGGAGAAGAAAAATATATGACAATAAGACGTATGCAGAGTCAAGAACAAAAAAAATTAAGTTATCACACAATAAACCATAGAATGATAAGAACTTGGTGACTGAATTATCAAGGGACAGAACACAGGACAAGCTGAAGTGCAAGCGACTTCATTTTCTGGAGCATTGGGAGTGGCTAAAGGACAGTCTAATCTTCTCGACAACGTGGCCTACTCTTATAAATCCTAAGGCTCACTACTGCCAAGGTGGTGCTGCAGACCTGGGAGTGATTTCGGATGTAGTAATGGAGAAAGCCAGTAATGGCTGACATGAGCCCTTCCCCTTGCTAAAATACCATACAGGATTATACTATTAATAGTAGGTGTTTTGTTGATTTTAGCACTAATTTTGTTTGTTTTTTAACTTAGCTATCTTATCTAGAAACTGTCTTCTGACACAACTGTTGGCTTCTCTGGACACACAATTACAGAGCTCATTTTGTCAGGGTGGAGTGGTCCGCAAAGCCTCGCTGGCCCATGATGAGGTCATAGAGGCTGTGGGAGAAACACAGTCCCAAATATGTTGTTTTCCAAATGGTTTTTCACCAGAATAAAGGGTGACAGGTGCAGAGCCCCAGGCCAGGGAAACCCCCAGAGCTCATGGATAGGATAGAGGTGACTCAGTATAAAGAAATGGAAGCCAGGGACCAGCAGTTGGCGTAATGGCTATGTCACTGAACTCCCATGTAGTCGACCGTGGTTTGAGTCCTGGACCCGGCGGCTTAAACTCACACCGGGCACGGGTGCATGTCCAAGATCCCGAGAGGAGAATGGAGAAGGGACTGCGGCGTGTCCATCCCCCCTGGGGGGGGGGTGATTTCTCTCTTTCTGTCTCTCTGTCTCTGTCTTTCTGGCGAGCGCACATGCCCTATAGCAAAAACCTCTCCAGAAAAAAAGAAATGGAAGCCAGAGCTGCTCAGATCATAGTGATACTAAGGGTCAGTCTCAGTCTCAGCACCAGCATTCCCTTAGAAAGCCTTTCGTTTTTCTTTATTTTTTTCTTTTTTGAGTGTGAGTTCTTTTTTAATTTTTATTTTATTATTTACACTTAATCACCATACATTTTTACAGTGTAAAAATAAAAAGATGTTTTTTCCCAACACAAATACAGTGCATAACAGTCCAGGCAAAAACACTGTCCCATACGTTATCATAAGCAAACGACTTCATTTTTTTGTCAATTAAACAGATCTTTTTTCCCTATTCCCCTCCCACCCCCTGTTCCCCATCCCCTATCACTCACCCCCAAATCTCCCCTCCTTACTATCTCTACTATCCACAATTATCACCCCTGTTATACCTTCTGATCCTTCAGTTTCTGCTGTAGAGTGCAGGCATTCAATCTATATTTAGAAAGGACACGCACCATCTGTCTTTCACAGTCTGGCTTGCTTCGCTTAGCACTAGGTCTTCCATACTCACCCACTTTCTATCAAATAACAGGCTCTCGTGTTTTATGACCGAATAGTATTCCATACAGTACATATGCCATATTTTTCAACCTATTTATCTATTTTTGGACATTTGGGGTGATTCCATGTCCGAGCAATTGTAAATAATGCAGCAATGAACATGGATGGGCAAGTGATTTTCTGACCGAGGGTTTTCCTATCGTTTGAGTAAATACCTAAGAGTGGAATTGCCTCGGCCTGCAAAGTGTGGATGGGCCCTCGACTGGAACTGGCGGTGGATGTAGAAAGAACAGCCAGAAACACAGGGTAGACAAAAGTGGGGACCAGGCAGTCTGACCACCTCTGATGGAGATCACCATGGCACTGAGCCATTCCCAGGTTTCTTTTTAGCCAGGAAGTAGCTGAAGATAAAGCCAGGTGTTTTCTATTGCCCACTGCAGCTGTGAAGCATCTGTGCCTTGTGGTTCTAAATAAGCCTCACCTGGCCTTCTATGGATAAACAAGAGTTTCCTTTTCCCTCCGCCAGCTGTGCAGCATCACCTCAAGAGAACAAATCTGTGCTCTGCTCATCTTCAAAGGTCACCGTTGTTCAGCTCAGATTTTGTTGCTCCTCACATCTCCCTCTTTTTCTTTATTAATTGGAGTCTATAGAACTGGATAGCTGTTACATGGAGTTCTCACTGGATGATTCTGCAGACTAGTAGGAATATAAACATAAGCAAGATTATTGACACAAAAATTGCCAAGAAATATGATAAAGACGGTGAGGAAAGTTACAAGTATTAGTGCCCCTGAGTCGATCTGAAATGCTGGTGGCTAAATCTGTGGGATTAAATGAGAGCAGAAAATTATTTTGCATCTCTCTTGTTTGTTTGTGAAGATCTTTTTTTTTCTTTTTTTCCTACAAAACAAGAAATTTTATTATCTCCAATGCTGTTGCATAACAAATAACAAGCTTAAGTAGAGAAGGAGAGGGAGGAAAACTTTAGATACTGAAGAGAATTCCTAGGTAGGTTTAAACCTTTAAATTCTAACCGAATAATTATTCACAAGTCTTTTTAGATATAGAGCTTTTCCTTTTACTTGACAATTCTGTTTTTGAAGTATAGAGCTCAACTAGTCTTTCACCTTTCAAGTTAAAAAGAAAACACACAAAGCAAGCAAAACAAAAGTTCTCTAGTATATAAGGGTGCTAAAAAGTCACTTTGTATGTTCATATATATTTTAAGTCTAAATCTGAAATGTTTTATGTCATTTAAAAAATGTTTATGACAATAGAGTTTCTAAATCACAGAACACACAATAGCTTTACAAATTACCAAGATATGTGTACAAATAATATGTCATGCTTTTGGAAACACATTTTAAGATATAGCAGCACATGTGATACATATTTCTTTTCAAGTTTCTCATCCTTTGGGATAATCAAGAATTCTCAATTATCTTACACAGAAAATTTAGCCTTTGATAATAATGGCTTAAATCAATCACAAAGTGAAATTTTCTGTTTTCTCAACAGGTTTGCATCCAAATAACTCAAAGATATTTTGTGTCTTTGTTGAATATTCTGTTCTCATTATAAAGTTAGTATCATGGGCTCTCGTACTGGCCATTTTATGTTGGTCATGATTTATCCTTGTGAAGCCTTCTTTACAATAAAACACATACAAAAGGTATTTTCCCCAATACATGGAAAATAATCTGGATCAATAAAATAATGCCATAGGTATTTTAGGACATTCTTGAAAACAGATTTCAATTGTCTTAAAATCCTTTATTTCTTTAATGATCCTCTTCCTTTTTCAGAACTGTGCATTGTTCTATTGCCTTCTATTCTGAAAAACAAAAACTTTTTTTTTTAAATCAAGTTTTTCATTGGCACAGAACCATTTGGAATGAACCCCAAAGACAGTGGAATGTTGGGTCTGTCCTCAAGTAGTTTCCTTCTCTTTTAACAGCATCTAAATTACTCTCTATCAATAATCTCATCACAGCCGAGTTCTTCAGTTAGACAATTGACAACCATAAGTGAAAAGAGCTCTTCGATAAAAGCCAACTGATGGAACGGGGTCTTCTCATAATGCATCTGAAACCCGCCATCCAGAGCTGCTTCTCCTGCTCTGATGTTCTCAGGAACATCTTCTTGGCCTCTTCGAGGGCCGCCGATACAATGTAGCCAGCTCCACTCAGCGGCTCCTCTTCCGGGTAGTCATAGTCGTCCTCCCAGTCGTCAAATTCCTCGCCCTCGTCCTCGTCCTGGCCCGCCTGCCCCCAGGGTTGGGCCCGTTGGCAAGGCCCCGTTTACCTGCTGGCACCGCCATTGGCTGGGCCTCCTCCTCCTCCATTGGGCCTTCCTCCTCCAGCTGTGGCGGGGCCCCCTTGCGAGAGGGGACCAAGGATGGCTCCCGGCCCCCGCTGCCTACCTCCATCTAGGGAAGGTCACCTTCGCCAGGAATCACATCCGTCTGCAGATCACTGCTCTCTTCATACAGCTGGGACAGTTCCGCCATTTCCGACATGGTACAAACCGTTCAAACCCTCGCCAAGCCCTTGGCAAGCTGTTTGTGAAGATCTTTAAATACTGATAGAAGACCATGCCCCAAAGTTGGTTTTATATTAAAGTCCAGTTCCAAAACATGTCATTCTATCGCAAAGGAATTGGAGATATCTCACTATATAGCATGACATTTTAAATGACTTTATACTTGTATTCTGAGCATCTGTTCAATTAGAGTGATTGCAGTAAAAACTCCAAAGATCACTGGTCCTAAAAATCTATCTAGTCAGACTAGAAGATTGTGAATCTAGATCTGTGACAAATATCTCTGATAATTTCATTGGGATTGCATGAAATATGTAGATTAATTTGAGTAGAATTGTATTTTGATTATATTAATTCTTCCAATCCAGGAACATGGGGTATTCTTCCAAATTTTTGGTCTTTTTTTATTACTTTTCTTTAACTTTTAATAGTTTTCCTTGTGGAGGTCTTTGACTTCTTGGGTTAGATTTATTCCTAGGTATCTTATACGTTTTGTGGCTATGGTAAATGTGATTACTTTCTGCAATTCTATCTCAGTCTGCTTGTTATTCGTATATAGAAATGCTATAGATTTTTGTATGTTGGTTTTGTATCCTGCCAATTTACTGTATTCATTTATTACTTCCAGGAGTTATTTTGTGGATACCCTTGGGTCTTCTATGCATACAATCATGTCATTTGCAAATAAATACAATTTCACCTCTTCTTTTCCTATTTGGATGCCTTTTATTTCATTCTTTTTCTGATTGCATTGCCTAGGAGTTACAGCACTATATTGAAAAGGAGTATAGGAACTGGTATAGCCTTGTCTTGTACCAGTTTTTAATGGAAAAGCTTTCAGCATTTCCCCATTCAATATGATGTCAGCAATGGTTTTTTTCACAGATAACTTACATTATGTTAAGAAATGACCCTTTTTGGGGACTAGTGGTTAGTGTAATGGCTATGTCACTGGACTCCCACGTAGTGGACCGCGGTTCGCGTCCCAGACCCGGTGGCTTAAACTCACGCCGGGTGTGTGTGCGTGCTCGCTCAAGATCCCGAGAGGAGAATGGAGGAGAAGGGATTGTGGCGTGGCCATCCCCACTGGGGGGTGATTTCTCGCTTTCTGTCTCTCTGTCTCTCTGGTGAGCGCACACGCCCTATAGCAAAAACCTCTCTTAAAAAAAAAAAAAGAAATGACCCTTTTATGCTGATTTTGCTGAGGGTCTTAATCATGAAGGGATGTTGTATTTTATCAAATGCTTTTTCTCCATCAATTGATATGATCATATGGTTTTTATCTTTCTTTCTGTTAATAGGTGTATTACGTTCATGGTTTTGTATATGTTGAACCACCCTTTCATCCCTGGAATAAAGCCTACCTGGTTGTGATGTGTAATCTTTTGTTATATGTTCTTGGATACAATTTGCTAGTATGTTGTTGAGAATTTGTGCATCTTTATCTATCAGAGATATTGATCTGTAGTTTTTCTTCCTTCTCGTGTCCTTCTGTGTTTTGGGGATAATTCATAAAATGAATTTTGGAGGGTTCCTTTCTTTTGTATCTTTAAAAATAACTGGAGTAGAATGGAAGTTAACCATGGTCGACTACATGGGAGTCCAGCGACAACCATTACGCCAACTGCTGGTCCCAGATCTTGTGTCTTCTTCTGCATCTGTTTCATCCATTTGTCTCTGGTTGTTCCATTGTCCAGTTCTATGTTGATTTTGTATCCTGCCACTTACTGTATTCATTTATCACTTTATCACTTCCATGAGTTCTTTTGTGGATTCTTTGGGGTTTTGTATGTACATAATCATGTAGCCTTCTAATAGAGATCATTTTATTTCTTCTTTTCCTATTTGAATACCTTTTATTTTAACCTTGTCTGATTGCATTGACAAGCACATCCAGTATATATTGAAGAGGAGTGGAGAAAATGGGCAGCCTTGTCTTGTTCCAGTTTTTAGTGGAAAAGCTTTTATCTTTTCCCCATTTAGTAGGATGTTAGCTATGGGTTTTCTTTTTGTTTTTTTTGGGGGGGGTACTTTTGGTTTTTTTTTTGGGGGGGGGAGAGGTTTTCACTATAGGGTGCATGCGCTCACCAGACAGCAGACAGAGAGAGACAGAGAGACAGAAAGCGAGAAATCACCCCCCAGGGGGGATGGCCACGCCACAATCCTTTCTCCTCCATTCTCCTCTCAGTATCTTGGGCATGCACGCACATGCACCTGGTGTGAGTTTAAGCCACCGGGTCTGGGATGCGAACTGCAGTCGACTACGTGGGAGTCCAGCAACATAGCCATTACGCTAACTGCTGGTCGCAAGCTATGGGTTTTTCATACATGCCTTTATTCTATTAAGAAATGTTTCTAATATACCAATTTTGTTGAGAGTCTTAATCATGAAGGGATGTTGCATTTTATCAAATGGTTTTTCTGCATCAATCAATATAATCATACAATTTTTATCGATTTTTATCTTTCCTTCTGTTAATATGGTATCATATTTATGGTTTTGTTTTTGTTTTTGTTGTGTATGTTGGACCACCCTTCTATCCCTGGGATAAATTCTACCTGGTCATGGTGTATAATCTTTTTTTAGTGTTCTTAATTATGAATTTCTAGTATCTTGTGAAGAATTTTTGCACCTGTATTCATCAGAGATATTGGTCTATAGTTTTCCTTTTTTATGTCCTTACATATTTGTGAATGAGGGGGATAGAGACTTCATAAAGTAAATTTGGGAGGGTTCTTGCCTTTTGGATCTTTAAAAGTAGTTTGATTAGAACAGGGGTTAGGGACCAGCAGACGTAGTAATGGTTATGTTGCTGGACTCTCATATTATCAACCATGGATCAAGTCCTGGTCCCAGTGGCTTTAAAAAACTCACACTGGGCATGCATGTATGCCCGAGATCCCGAGAAGAATGGAGGTGAAAGGATTATGACATGGCCATCACTCCTGGGGGTGATTTCTTGTTCTCTCTGTCTCTGTCTCTCTCTCTCTGTCTCTGTCTGTGTCTCTCCGGTAAGAGAAATTTCAATTTTAGCCTTCGTATGTCTTCCTTTCACTTTTAGTCTGTGTATGCCTTTATCCATGAGGTGTGTTTCTTGTAGGGAGCAAATTGAAGGTTCCTATTTTTTTATTCATCCAGTCTGTTTCACTTTTTTTGGAGAATTTTATCCATTAACACTGAACATTATTGGGACTGGCAAGTGTCATGGTGGTTAAGGCACTGGATTCCCACATGGCCAACTATAGGTTGAGTCCCAGACCTGGTGATTTGACTTCTCACTTTCCCTTTTTCTCTCTGGTCAAATTAAAATAATGATGATGATGATGGTGATGATAAATACAATTAAAAATTTTTAAATTCAACATTATTATCAATATTTGTGGACTTGTCTCTGCCATTTTGTTAGCCATTTTTTAGCCACTTTTTATGTTTTTGTTGTTGTTGTTGTCGTTGTTCTCTTGTGTCTGTCTCTTTAAATTTTATGATATAGCACTCCCTTTAATAGTTCTTGAAGAGTTGGTCTAGAGTAGGTAAATTATTTCTGGTTTTGTGTATCTGAGAACATTTTTAGCTTTTCTTCCCATTTGAAGGATATCTTGCTAGGTATAGTATTATTGTTGAAATTTTTTTTTCTTTTAGCATTTAAAATATTACTTCCCATTCTCTTTTTGCTTACATTGTTTTCATTGAGAGGTCTGATGTTAGCCTAATAGGATAGATAGCCTTTGTAAGTGACTTGACATTTCCCTCTTGCCATTTTTAGAATGTCGTTGTCTATGATTTTTACCCTTCTGGCTATGACATGCCATGGAGAGGATCTTCTTATGTTGATTCTATTTGGGGTCCTCTGTATTTCTCGAAGTTTGTAAAGTTTTCTGTATGCTTCATTGAATGGCTATTCTATGCCCTTATCTGACTCTTTGCCTTCTGAAATATCTATTTGGCTATTTGGGCACGGAATGGTGACTAGTCTATCTCATATATTATCCTCATTTTGGGGTGTCATTTTTTTCATTCTTTTTGGTGGTTTTTATCTAGGTCAGGTTTGTCTTTCAGATCAGAGATTCTGTCTTCTATGTGGCCTAATCTGTTCTCAGTACTTTCAAGGGAGTTTTTATTTCCTGATTACAATCTTCATCTCTAGAACTTATGTTTGATTTTTTCTTTTTATGTTGTAAATCTACTTCAAGTGATGAAAGGACTTTCTCATTTCCTGGAGTTTTACCTCTTGTCTCTTGCATTTTATTGAGTTTCGTCACCATGAATAGTCTGAATTCTTTTTCTGACATTTTTGTAATTACCCCTCAGTTTTCTATAGGTGGAAATGAGTTACTGCTTTCCCTTGTTAGGGACATATTTCCTGTTTGTTTGTTTGTTTTTCTTACTTCAGGCTGATCTGCAACTTTTAGTCATTGGTGATGTACTCACTTTTTGCTAATTCTTTGGAGTCCGTGTCTGTAGCTGTGAGCTTGTGTGCTTCTCTTTGTTGTGAATTACTTCTGTGCCAATTTTTGTCTTCTACCGTGGTTTGCAGTGTGGTATCCACAGGAGGAGTTTTGAGCTCAGATCTGCAAAGGCGAGTTTTTCACTTTTTTCTGGTGGTTCAGTAGGGAGAGAGGATTCCTCCAGAGCCTCACGATGTTCAGATGTTTTGCTACTATACATCTAGACCTGTCTAGTACCTGTGACAGTGGCATCTTCTAACTCTGAAACTGTAAGGTAATGTTTGGAGAGTTGGGACTGACTCAGCCCTGCCTTCTGGTCGGCGGTTGGGCAGGGGCTTTAGATGGAGATGCTGCTTAAGAGACCTGCCATTTCCCTGTCTCTCCAGTTCTGAAACTGCAAGGTGAGATTTGGAGGGCTGGGATTTGACAGTCCTGCCTCTGGCCCCTAGAGTGGCAGCATCCTCATTTTAAATGGTTATTCTTCTGTTCTTTGCAGTTGGTTGGACTAAATCAGAGGTTTTGGACTAAATCAGAGATTTTATCCTTCTGTGTGGCCTAATCTGCTGTCGATACTTTCTAGGTAGATTTTGATTTCTTGCAACATATTTTTATCTCCAGAAATTCTATTTGACTCTTTTTCATTGTGTCTGTTTCCTTATGGAGTTCCTCCTCCATATCATGGAAGGATTTTTTTCTCCTGCAACTGGTTCTCTGTTTTCTCTTGCATCTTGTTGAGTATTGTTACAATTAATATTATGAATCATGTTTAAGACATTTCTGTGATCCCTGGCGTTTTATCCACTGTTGGTGAGGAGTGATGATCCTTTGAGTGGGAGGTATTTCCTGACATTATCCTATTTTGGGGGGCTCTGCTTTGATTTTTTTTTAGTCATCTGGTGGTATTCTCACTTCTTCCTACCCCATGGGGTATGTTTATGTAGCTTTGAGCCCCTGTACTTCTTTATGATATGCATAAGCTCTGGGCCAATTTCCCCCTTCTGTTATGGGTAAGAGTGTGGAATCTGGAGTGAGTTTAGGGTTTAGGTATTCAGAAGGGAATTTTTCTCTTTTATTGCTAAGGGAGTTACAGGGAAAGAATTCTTCCAGAATTTCTTATTTTCAGGCGTTTCATTTTTGTATACACAAACCTTACTGCTCTCAGACAGATGGAGATTACACTAGCAGGGGACATGTTAGGCAGTAGACAACTTTGCATGGTGTGCAAGAGCACCATGCAGGCTGCAGAGCCCCTCCTCCCTCACAGCAGACTGAGTGGAGGGAGTCTCTACCGATGAGCTTAAGCTGAGCAGCAGGGCTTGGGCCTGCCTGTTGGTCCTGGATGGGTGAGGGGTGGGATGGCAACAGTGCACATGGGGCAGCAGCTCCTACCTTCTATTTATAAGAACACAGGATCTTCCTGTTGTTCCTTCTTTCTATTCTATCTCTGGGCCTCCAAGGTCTTCCTGTTATTCTTTCTTTATCTGGGACTGAAGGAACCTGGAATTGGTTTTTGAAGTCTGGAGAGTCCCTGCTCCACCACAGCAGGCTGGCCAGGGGTCCTTGTTGATGAGTACCAGCTGAGCAGCTTGGTTTGGGTCCTCCTGTTGGTCCTTCTAGCTCTAGGGTGGCAAGGCTTCCCTGTTGCTCTTTCTTTCTTTCTTTATCACTGGGGTTGCAGGATCTCCCTGATGCTCATTTTTCTCTTGATCTCATCATTTTATAAACCTTTGTGATTGAAAATTACTCCATGAAAACTTTCCCCAATGTAAATTTGAGTGCATCTTAGTTGCCTTCTATATTTTATTTTAAGAAAAATGCAGACCTAATTAACTTTATTTTATAAGAAATTTAGAAAACATGAGCAAGTATTTATATTGGATTAAAAACAACTTAAAAGTCTCTACATCTTTCAAACTTCAAAATTCAGTCAGTATGACAATAAAAATAAAAATATACTGGAGGGACCAGCAGTTAGCGTAATGGCTATGTCGCTGGACTCCTACGTAGTTGACCGTGCTTCGAGTCCCGGACCCGGTGGCTGAAACTCACGCCGGACGCATGTGCGTGCATGCCCAAGATCCCGAGAGGAGAATAGAGGAGAAGGGATTGCAGTGTGGCCATCCCCCCTGGGGGGGTGATTTCTCGCTTTCTGTCTCTCTGTCTCTCTCTGTCTGGCTGGCGAGCGCATGCGCCCTATAGCAAAAACCTCTCCAAAAAAACAAAAAATAATATACTAACCTAGTAATATTACCTTTCAATTTACTATCAGTGGCTCATCACAACTGGATATACACATGCAAAGGAAATGCTAAACTTATGTGAAACTCTGAATCTGAAAGTGATCCAATTATTGGTTAAGGAAGCACCAGTTGTCGCTGATGTGGGACTGCCATATATCCTATCAAAGGAGACAAACTGCCATTGGCAGAAAAAGATAAGCAAGTAAACAAACTGGGAGAGGGGAGCCATGAAGCCTGGAATTTTAGAACAAAGGACTTATTTGGTTCTGTTGCTCTATGTGTTTTTTTCTGTTTTAGTCTTTCAAGACAGTAAGTGGATATGCGAGGGATCCAAAAATACTTCCCAGTTATATCTTACTTTTTCAGAAGGAAAACTTCATACTGAAGAAATAGTGATATTCCCTGTTACTTCAGCCACTGAATGTACTATTAAGATGACTTGTTATTATTATTATTATTATTATTATTATTATTTTGGAGAGGTTTGTGCTATAGGATGCATGAGCACACCAGAAAGACAGAGAGAGACAGAGAGACAGAAAGCGAGAAATCACCCCCCAGGGGAGATGGCCAAGCTGCAATCCCTTCTCCCCCATTCTCCTCTCAAATCTCGGGCACGCACGGACACGTGCCTGGCATGAGTTTAAGCCACTGGTTCCAGGACTTGAGCCACGGTCCAACAACATAGCCAGTATGCTAACTGCTGGTCCCTATTTTTTTTAAGAGAGATTTTTACTATTGAGCACATGCACTTGCTGGAGAGACAGAGATGAGTTCAAGCTGAGTGGTTTGGCTTGGGCCAAGAAAGCTAGAAATCACTCTGAGAGGAGATAGCTATGCCTCAACCCCTTCTCCTCCAATCTCCTCTCAGGATTTTGGGCACACACATGTGTCCAGTGTGAGTTTTAAGTCACCAGGTTTGGTAGGGTCAACTACATGAGAGTCCAGCAACATAACCATTATGCCATTTGCTGGTCCCAGCTTGACTTGTTTTAACCACTATAGTATGTTTTCAATTCTTCTTCTGAAAAAAAAAATATTTAAATAACTTTTGAGACCAGCAGTTAGCATAATGGCTATGTCACTGAACTCCCATGTAGTCAACTGCAGTTCGAGTCCCAGACCCAATGGTTTAAGCTCACACTGGGCGCGTGTGCATGCGTGTCCAAGATCCCAAGAGGAGAATGGAGGAGAAGAGATTGTGGCATGACCATCCCAATTTCTCTTTCTCGCTTTCTATCTTTCTGTCTCTCTCTGTCTTTCTGGCAAGTGCATGCACCCCATAGCAAAAAAAAAAAAAAAAAAAAAAAAAAAAAAAAAAAAAAAAAAAAAACCTTTTGTGTTTCTTGGCTCAAGAAATTAGAAATTTCTAATTCTTCCTCATATCTCTTAAGAAATTCATTCTGTCCACCATCCTGTCTCTCCTCTTCTTGTTTCTCTAAAGGCACATAATTGATCTCGGCATCGATGTTTTCAGCAAGCTGCTCTGCAATGGTCTGAGCAGACCGTGAGAACCAGAATGGTGCCAGTCTAAGAATTATACTGGTGGCCCGTTGCATCATATCGACTTGAGACTCGACACTCAAATTCTTCTGAGCATTGATTCTAAGAACCAATCTCTTAGCAATTTCTGATTTCTCAGCATTGCATGAGGTTTAAGCAGGAGCCCTGGCTCTTCCAGGAGTGGCCATACCTTTTACTTTCATCTGTGAATTAAACGTGCTCTCAATTTGCTCATCAATATCACCCACAGCATTCACATCATCTGAATCTTAGAGACCAAGGGGAGCTTTTTGTAACTCTTCCTCTCATTAGCCATTTCTTTTTTTTTTTTTTTTTTGAGAAGTTTTTGCCATAGGGCGCGTGCGCTCGCCAGACAGAGAGAGACAGAGAGATAGAAAGCAGGAAATCACCCCCCGGGGGGATGGCCACGCCGCAATCCCTTCTCCTCCATTCTCCTCTCGGGATCCTGGGCACGCACACACACGCGCCCGGCGTGAGTTTAAGCCGCCAGGTCCGGGACTCGAACTGCGGTCGACTACGCGGGAGTCCAGCGACATAGCCATTACGCTAACTGCTGGTCCCTCATTAGCCATTTCATCAAACTTGACTCCTTTACCAGAGAACCCACTACTGTTTTTAATGATTTTCCCTTCAGTTTTCTGTTGATCTTTGAAATCACTCCAAAGTGTCTCTAAATCAGGAGATACTGCAGTCCCTGACAAATCAAGAGCTTTAATTATGTCACCAGCATAGTGAGCTTGAACTTCTGTGATAGAAGTATAGGCATAACCATTCTTGCCTGTTCTTCCATCCAGCCAGCCCTGTGGACATAATCCTCATAGTGGTTGGGGCAACTGTAATTTACTACAAGAATCAGATACTGCACATCTATACCTAGGGCGGCTACAGAGGTGGCCACAAGAAGCTTACATATCTCATTCTTAAAGTCATTTATGATGCTATCTCTGTCATAATTATCAATGTGTCCATGAAGAGACATGCAAAGATAAAATCCTCTCTTAAGATTCTTCAGAAGACCATCAAAATGTTTCTGCTTATTCACAAATAAAATGACAGATCCTGATTTTTTTTCTTTTTTTTTGGAGAGGTTTTTGCTATAGGGCACATGCACTCGCCAGAAAGACAGAAAGAGACAGAGAGATAGAAAGCAAGAAATCACCCCCTAGGGGGGATGGCCACGCTGCAATCCCTTCTCCTCCATTCTCCTCTTGGGATCTTGGGCACGCACACACATGTGCCCAGCTTGAGTTTAAGCCACCGGGTCCGGGACTCAAACCATGGTTGACTACATGGGAGTCCAGCAACATAGCCATTACGCTAACTGCTGGTCCCAGATCTGATTCTGGATAACGGCTTAGAATCTCAAGTAACTTCAAGAATTCCTTTTCTTCTTCATCACAATCATTTGTTGCTTCACATCAAGGAAGCAAACCACATTCCTCTTTCCAACCTGTAATTCAGTTGGTTGACTCAAGATTCTGCGAGCCAAAACTTCAATAGCTCTGGGGAAAGTAGGTGAAAACATAACCATTTGATGATCTGTACAGACTTTATCCACAATGTGCACAACCTGTGGTTCAAAACCCATGAACATTCTTTCTGCTTCATCTAAAGCAACATATGTCACTCTTCAAATATTTGTGACCCAACCCGTTATCTGCAAGCATGTCAGTCGTTCAACTAGTTGTGCAGACAATTTTAGCACCTGTTTTCAGTTCAGCAGTCTGCTCACTGATTCCTGTTCCTCCATAAACACAGACCACTAAGTCCCAAGAGCTCTGAAAAACTCTTACATTCTTTAGTAATCTGTAAAGTAGTTCTCCAGCCGGAGTCATGATGACAGCTATTGGTTCCTCTCCTTCTAATGACCTCTGATCCATGATGTGTCCAAACATGGGCAATGGAAAGCAATGGTCTTGTCACTTCCTGTCTTAGTGATGACACTCAAGTCTCATCTAGACATTAGAGCAGGAATCACTTGAGTTTGGATTGGTGTGGGTTTTTCATAACCAGCTCTTTGAGAGAATTTAAGATCTCCAAGGTAATTCCAGACTGGACCCAATATTTAATTGGTTTTGGGCAACCTTTTCCCTCAACTGTAATACCCTACATTTCCAACTGAAATACTTTCACCTCTTGAGACATTTGTGCTAGTTCTGGAACTTTGACACAGAAGTTTTTTTTCTGAATGGTTCATACTCAATTTTTCCATGATCAACTGGTTCAAGAAGCTTCTTTGTATTGTCTGATAGTCTGTAAAGGCCATGTGACAGTCAGCTTCCTCCTCCTCTGAAGAATACTCTTAATCATTCTCTATCAGTTCACTTTTCTAATCCAAATCTGCTACTGCTTTTTGATTGTTACAATAGTGATAACTTTTGTGACCATTGGCCCAGACTTCATTTTTCCCCACCACCTGTGACACTTCTCAGGTGGACTTTTTACTTCCTTTTTCCCCACTTCCGGTAAGCATCTAACAGAGCTAACCCCTCACTCCCAATTTTACTTCAGTTTCAGCTTCTGCTGGATCTTCATCATCCTCCTCCTCTGAACTCCATGTTTTCCCTTTTTCATCTCTTCAGTTTTTGTTTTTGTTTTTTTTTTTTTCAGTTCCCCTATGTTTGCCATGTCCTTTCTATGTTGCTCTTCTTGCCATTTTCCTAATCTTTTCATTTTCTCATTTCTTCTTCCAGCTTGTTTTGATCAAAGTTGCCAGAATCTTTTTCTTTTTAATCCTCCTTGCCATTGTTGTCTTTTCTCTTCTCTTTAGAACAATCTCTACCATCTGTTTTCTCTTTGGACCTAAACCTATTCTCAGCTATCTTGCTTTTATTGCTAGGACTAAAGGATCAGGATTGCCAGCCCTCTTGGAATTCTTAAGGATCTCCTGTCTTGACTGTGAGATCTTCTTCACTCTCAGCTTCACTCTCTCTACTTCTGGAATGCCTCAGATGCTTCCTGTCCCTTGACCAAAATTTCTTTCATCTGTCTATGGGATCTCTTTTCCTATCTCTACCTCTGCTTCTAGACCTTCTGTCATCTCCACAGTCTTTGTTTGAGGGTAAGCAACTTCTAGATCAACTTCTAGAGTGCCCCCGTAATGCTGATTGCTTATGATAGTGGTGTGATTCCTGGACTATGCTGCCAGCAACAGGAAAGTCGACATCACTGGGGACAATGAACACGCCAATGGGAAAAGGAGGTGGCTACACTGCCCTCAATACGCCAGGCAAGGACCAGTTTTACTAGGTGGAAGAAGCTATAGAGCTGGTGACCATTTTAGCAAGGCCAATGAAAACCTTGCCTTCTCTTTTTTTAAAAATCCAAAGTCATTAGTTGGGCTATAGTATTCTTGCTATTGTATGGTATTACCTGTGCCCAGATACATTTCTGCTCTTGACCAAAATTTTGCAAGAAATAATATAAGATTTTGGGCCAAAGGATGGAGATACATGGTATTTTATTGAGAACTACTTACAAAATATTTATTTGTAAGTTTAAACTAAGGAGTACAGTTTTAGCTCTCTAGAGTTCAATAGCTTTTGCTAAAATGAAATTAAAGAGCATTTCAGCTTTTAAATATTTAATTCTTTTTTTTTTTTTTTTTGAGAGGTTTTTGCTATCGGGCATGTGCGCTTGCCAGACAGACAGAGACAGAGAGACAGAAAGCGAGAAATCACCCCCCAGGGGGAATGGTCACACCGCAATCCCTTCTCCTCCATTCTCCTCTTGGGCATGCACCCAGCGTGAGTTTTAAGCCACCGGGTCCCGGACGTGAACCGCGGTCGACTACGTGGGAGTCCAGCGACATAGCCATTACGCTAACTGCTGGTCCCCTTAAATATTTAATTCTTATGTGGATTTATTTCCAGAAAATTTTGGTGATGATTCTTGTCACATAAGGTGGTTAAGTAGCATTATTATATAATGTTTATGTGTCATAGAAAACTGAGTAAATCAGTTTTCTCTGAGCGTCACTATTGACATTGTACTTAAATTTATTTTCATGATTGTAATAGGTGCTGTGAATACATTTGCATACTGCAATTTAATGTAGTCAGAAACCATAGTAAAAAGAAGTGTAAACTTGGTTAAAATTCTTTCACTCTTTTTTCCTTCAGAATGCATATGTGCTTGCCAGAGGAAAGAGAGAGAGAGGAAAAGTGAGAAGGCAATCCCCTATAGAGAATGGTCATACCACAATCACTTCTTCTCCAATCTCCTCTCAAGATTTTGGGAACACATTAAATTTGTTTTTTCTTTTACATTTTGTGTTTGTTTTCTTTGTACTTACCCCTTTTTTTCATCTTTTTAAATTCTTTATTGATTCTATTTCCCTTTTTCCACTTTATTTTACCGGTATTTCTTATTTTCTCATTTTTTACTTTTGTTTATTTATTTTTAAATTGCCAGAGGGCACATGAACTTACCAGAAAGAATAAAAGGAAAATGGCACCCTCAATGCTGTGTGATCACACAGAAAACCCTTCTTTATTTTTCCATCCTGTCTGGGTTTAGAGCAGACATGTACACATTTGGTGTATGCATATAAATGTCTGGTCTATTTTTTTTCTTTTCTTGGAGAGGTTTTTGTTATAGGGCGCGTGCACTCGCCAGACAGACAGAGAGAGACCGAAAGCGAGAAATCACCCCCCGGGGGGATGGCCACGCTGCAATCCCCTCTCCTCCATTCTCCTCTCGGGATCTTGGGCGCGCACACACACGCGTCTGGAGTGAGTTTAAGCCACCGGGTCCGGGATGCGAACCGCGGTCAACTACGTGGGAGTCCAGCGACATAGCCATTACGCTAACTGCTGGTCCCTGTCTGGTCTATTTTTTAAGCTACTGGACCCAGATTGTGAAACACAGTTGGTCTTGCAGAATCCGCCTCCTTTTACCACTAGGCTACTAAACTGGCTCTTATTTTACAACATTTTTCTTAATGTTTCTTTATGCACTTGCATTTATTCTCTTTGTACTTCTCATTTATTTCTCACATTTAATTTTTCACTTTTTTCATGTTTTCCTTTTTCCATTTTTCTTTATCCATTTCATATATTCTTTATAGTTCCACTTTTCTCATTTTTCATTTTTTTTCCATTTTTGCATTTTCGTACTACTTCCTATTTTTTCTAATTTTAATTTCTCTTTATCTTTTTTCTCTTATCCATGTTTTTCAGAAGTTTTGGCTTAGGGCATGTGCACTGGCCAAAGAGAGACAGAGACAGTGAGAGGGAATGTGAGAAATCACCCCCCAGGAGGATGGCCATGCCACAATCCCTTCTTTTCCACTCTCCTCTAAGGATCTTGGGCATGATTTTCCCCAGACCCGTTGATCGAAATATCTTCAACAGATAACACCACACCTCCCCATCCCGTCAATGCTCTACCTCTGTATCCCTTCTCTAAATGTCTTTCGTTGGGCCCCACTCCTCCACATACACCTCATCTGACATTCACACCCATCTCTTGTGTTTGTTCAACTGTTAGTCAATCAGTTTCAGACATAGAATGCAGACAAACGGTATATGTTAAGTGGGGACATACAATGTCTCTCCTTCATAGTCTGGCTTGCCTCACTCAGCAGTACATCTTCCATATTCTTCCACTTTCTGTCAAAAGCCAGGGCTCTGTTGGTTTTTATGGCTGAGTAGTATTCCATAGAGTATATGTGCCACAGTTTTTCAATCCATTCCTCCATACAGGGACATCTGGGTTGGTTCCAAGACTTAGCAATTGTGAATAGTGCCGCAATAAACATCGATGTGCAAGCACTTTTCCAATGAAGAATTCTTCTGTCCTTTGGGTAGATACCGAGGAGTGGGATCTCTGGATCATATGGCAGATCTATCTGTAGATTTTTGAGGAATCTCCAAATTATTCTCCACAGTGGTTGGACCAATCTACATTCCCACCAGCAGTGTAAAAGAGTTCCCCTTTCACCACACCCCCGCCAACACTTATCATTTTTTGTTTTTTTAATATTAGACAATCTGACTGGGGTTAGGTGGTACCTCATTGTTGTTTTTATCTGCATTTCCCTTACGATGAGGGAGGTTGAACATTTTTTCATATGCCTTTTGGCCATTTGTATGTCATCTTTAGAGAGTGTTTTCTTCATCTCCTTCTCCCATCTTTTAATAGGGTTGATCATCTTTTTTCCAAACACCTTTTTTAGTTCCTTGTGTATTCTGGTTATCAGTCCCTTATCTGATGCAACATTTACAAAAATATTTTCCCATTCTGAGGGCTGTCGATTCACACTAACTACTGTGTCTTTGGCCATGCAGAAACTTCTTAGTCTGATGTAATCCCACTTGTCTATTTTGTGGACGATGGACTTTGCTTTGAGTGTCTTCTTTAGGAAGTCTTTCCCTACACCAATGTCTCCCAGAGTTTCCCCAGCATTCTCCAGGAGCAGCTTTATAGTTTGAGGTCTTAGATTTAGATCCTTGATCCACCTTGACTTGATTCTTGTCAAAGGAGAGAGGTAGGGGTTCAGATTCATCTTTCTGCAAGTGGAAGTCCAGTTTCTCCAGCACCACTTGCTGAAGAGGCTTTCATTTTCCCACTGGATTGACTGGTACCCCTTGTCAAAGATCAGTTGACTGTATGTTTGGGCACTTATTTCTGGGGACTCTATTCTGTTCCATTGGTCCACATGTCTGTTTCTGTGCCAATACCATGCTGTCTTTATTACCACAGCTTTGTAATATATTTTTGGATCGGGGATTGAGATGCCACCCACTCCATTCTTCTTGTGTAGAATTGCTTTGGCAATACGGGGTCTTTTATGATTCCAGACAAATTTTAAGATTGTCTTTTCTAGATCTGTGAAGAATGTGTCTGGTACTTTGATTGGCATTGCATTAAATAGGTAGATTAATTTGGGTAGAATTGCCATTTTGATTATATTAACTCTTCCAATCCATGAACATGGGATGTCCTTCCATTTTTTTGTGTCATTTTCAATTTCTTTTTTTGCCTTCTCATAGTTTTCCTTGTGGAGGTCTTTAACTTCTTTGGTTAGATTTATTCCTAAATATCTTATACTTTTAGTGGCTATGGTAAACGGAATAAGTTTTTTCAGTTCTATCTCAGTCTGCCTGTTATTCGTATATAGAAATGCTATCGATTTCTGTATATTGATTTTATATCCTGCAACTTTACTGAATTCCTGTATTACTTCCAGTAGTTTTTCCATGGAGACCATTGGGTCTTCTATGTATACAATCATGTCATCTGCAAATAGAGAGAGTTTCACCTCTTCTTTTCCTATTCGAATGCCCTTTATTTTTTCCTCTTTTCTGATTGCGTTGGCGAGGACTTCCAGTACTATATTGAAAAGGAGAGGAGAAAGTGGGCATCCTTGTCTTGTTCCTGTGTTTAGTGGGAAAGCTTTCAGCTTTTCTCCATTCAGGATGATGTTCGCTATGGGTTTTTCATAGATGGCTTTTATTGTATTGAGAAATGGCCCTTCTATGCCAATTTTGCTAAGAGTCTTGATCATGAAGGGATGTTGTATCTTATCAAATGCTTTTTCTGCGTCAATCGATATGACCATATGGTTTTTGTCTTTCTTCCTATTAATATGGTGTATTACATTTATGGTTTTGCGTATGTTGAACCAACCTTGCATTACTGGAATAAAGCCTACCTGATCATGGTGTATGATCTTCTGTATAAGTTGTTGAATACGATTTGCTAGTATCTTGTTGAGAATCTTTGAGTCTATGTTCATCAGAGATATTGGTCTATAGTTTTCCTTCCTTGTCCTGTCCTTATCTGTTTTGAGGATGAGGGTGACAGAGGCTTCATAGAATGAATTAGGGAGAGATTCACCCTTTTGGATCTTTAGAAATAATTTGAGCAGAATGGGAGTTAACTCTTCTTTGAAAGTTTTGTAGAATTCAGAGGTGAATCCATCGGGGCCAGGGCTTTTCTTTGTTGGGAGGTTACTTATTACTGATTCAATCTCCTGGCTTGTTATGGGCCTATTCAGACTATTTCTTCCTGGCTCATTCTTGGTAGATTATATTTGTCCAGGAATTTGTCCATCTCATCCAGATTATCTTGTTTCTTAGCGTATAGATGTTCAAAGTATCCTCTAATGATGTTTTGAATTTCTACTATGTCTGTTGTTATGTTATCAGCCTCATTGCAGATTTGATTCACCTGGTTCCTTTCTCTCTTCTTCTTAATAAGCCTCGCTAGTGTGGTATCAATTTGTTCACATATCGAAACGGTCTCATTGTAAGCCAAACAATATGATTGAAAGTATATACAAAAATAAATAAATTAATTAAAAAAAAAGAAAAAAAAAGAAAGTAGAAAATCACTCCCCAGAGGGGATGGCCACTCCACAACCCCTTCTCTATTCTTCTCTTGGGATCTTGGGTATGCAGGCACATGCACCAGCCTGAGTCCAAGACTCAAACCTGCTATCTGGGAGTCCAGTGACATAACCATTACACCATCTGCTGGTCTTGTGATGTTTCCATTATACTTGTCACTTACTGTATTTTATTTCCTAAAGTTTCCCAATAAATATATCCTATATCTTAAAAAAAAAAAAAAAAAAAAAAGTGTGTGTGTGTGTGTGTGTGTGTGTGTGTTTCCAGTTTTGCTAGTGGGTATAAGCACTTGACTGAGAAACAAAGACAGAGAGGAAAAGTCAGAAAACGCTTCCAAGGGGAGATGGTCATGCCATATCTTTCTCCTCCATTCTCCTCTCAGGATTTTGGGGATGCATTCATATGAGTCCAGAGTGTTTTTCAAGCTCTTGGGTCCAGAACTCAAACCATACTCAGCCATGTGGGATCCATGTACCTTAATCACCATGCCACTACCTAGTTCTATTATTCATTTTTAGTTTCTTTTTCTGTTTTTCTCTATCTATCTTATATTTATTATTTTTGGACTTCTTAATTTTCTATAAATTTTTTAATCTTAAATTTGTTTTATTCTATATTGTACTTATTTTCTTTGTACGTCTCATTTTTATTTTTATTTTATTTGGCTTTAATATTTTAAGAGAAATTTTTGCTACAGGGCAAGTATACTAGTCAGAGAGACAGAGACAGAAAGTGAGAAATCACCTCCCAGTTGGTTGGCCACACTGCAATCCCTTCTCCTCCATTCTCCTCTTGAGATTTCAGGAATGCACACATACCCACTTGGCATGAGTTTGAAGCTGCCAAGTTCAGGACTCAAACCACAGTCAACTACATGGGTGTCTGGCAACATAACCATTATGCTATCTGCTGGTCCCTGTTTTAAAATTATATATTTATTTTCTGTGTACTTTTTCTCATTAATAAAAAAGTTTTGTTATGGGGCCAGCAAGTGGTGTAGAGGTTAAGGTGCTGGATCTTACATGGCCAGCTTCATAGTTTGAGTCCCAAACCCAGTTGTCTGAGAATCACACTGAGCATGTAGGTATGTATGTGTGCCCAAAATCCCAAGAGGAGATTGGGGGAGAAAGGACTGTAACTTGGCCATCCTCCTTGGGGGTGGCTTCTCACTTCTCTCTCTCTCATGAACACACAAACTCTATAGCAAACACTTTAAAAGATTATTGTTTTTAATTTTTTATCTTTGTTTTTATCCACCTAGCAGGATTTTGCTCTTCTCATTTTTTGTGATTTTATTTACAAATTTTGTTTTTTCAATTTGTATTTTTTATTTGTGCTTCTGTTTCTTTTTCTTTTTCTTTTTGGTGGTTGAAGTAACATTTATAGAAGTAAGCTCCTCTCTCCTTTACAATTAGAGGTCATGTGCTCCATCAGCCTAGTCATTGACTTCCAGCTGAGAAAGCAGAAAGGTCTATGTGAAGTGATAGAAGAACCCAGTCAATGCATGCCATGTGCAAAGAATCCAAGTTGAACAACAGTAGTCTTGCCATCAACTCCATAAAAATGTAGCTGTAGTAACATATATTTACTTCCTCCAACACACAGAAAGGGGGATGTGCACTGAATTAGTTGAACAGATTCTGGATGTAGTTTGACAGCCTTCAGTCTGAGAACTCTGCAGTAGGTTTTATTCACTTGTTCAATCTTCTTTTACAAAACAGAAAGTAGTAACCCAAGTCTTTGTGAAGTGGTTAGCAGTCTGTTTCTGCATTTTGCCTCTAGCCACTTTGTTCCTGACACTAATAGCACCCTCTGTGTCATCATTATCCCCAGAATCCTCTTGAGTGTGCTTCTTCTTTTCCCCATGATCCCTCAGCTCCATTCAAGCAAATCTCTGTGCTTCACTTACATGGTCTGTCAGCATCAGAATCTCATTATCCTGTGTTGAAAAAACAAGAAGTTTCTTCCCCTTTAAGTGTTCTATGTGCTGGCAGAGCTTCACATCATACCATGTAACATAAGTAATACCCTTTCCAGAGCACCAAGCTCTAGCCGCTTGACCTACTTGGTGGATGTAATCCTAGGAGTGAATAGCAGTGTCAAAGTTAACAACTACATCTACATGAGGAACCTCAGCTTGCAACATCAGTTGCTAGGAGAATGGAATGATCCTTTGCCTTTAACTTATTAAGCGATCTTAGGTGATGCTCTGGCTCATCTGTCCATAGGGAGTGAGGGATGGCAGTGAATCCAAGATTTCAGAGCAGCAGAGCCGTTCTCTGAGTATTGTTACAGGTGCTACAGAATATCTTAAAGCAATTTCCAGCCAATTCATTTAAAATGTAAACAACTAGGTATCCTTGAATTTAGAGGGAATAAAAATAATATTATAATTTCTCAAGCATCTGGTACTTGGAGGAAACATCACATTTCACAGGACTCTTCAGAGCTGCTTGCTGAAGTTTTTTGCACCTTCTTGGTCATGGTAGCAGGGAAAAGAAGAGTTTTCCGATAGTGGGGAATCACTTTGAGGACCTTATCAACCTCTGTCTCAAAATCCATATTCAAGGGGAACCAGCAGTTAGCGTAATGTATATGTCACTGGACTCCCACATAGTCGACCGCGGTTCACGTCCCGGACCCGGTGGCTTAAAACTCACATCGAGCGCGTGTGCGTGCGTGCCCAAGATCCCGAGAGGAGAATGGAGGAGAAGGGATTGCGGCATGACCATCCCCCCTGGGGGGTGATTTCTCGCTTTCCGTCTCTATGTCTCTCTCTGTCTGTCTGGCGAGCGCACGTGCCCTATAGCGAAAACCTCTCCCCCCCAAAAAAAAATCCATATTCAATATTCAATCTGCTCCATCCATGACCAAGTATTTGCAGGCACTTAAATTGAAATATTTTATATTTTCCAAGTGGTCAATCAGTCAACTAAGAGCTGTGATTACTATATGAGGGTTTTTTGCTTTGTTTTTTTTGTTTGTTTGTTTTGTTTTTCTTTTTTTGGAGAGATTTTTGCTATAGGGCACGTGCGCTCGCTAGACAGAGACAGAGAGATAGAAAGCGAGAAATCACCCCCAAGGGGGGATGACCACACCGCAATCCCTTCTCCTCCATTCACCTCTAGGGATCTTGGGCACACACGCACAGGCGTCCGGCGTGAGTTTTAAGTCACCGGGTCTGGGACGTGAACCGCGGTCCACTACGTGGGAGTCCAGCGACATAGCCATTACGCCAACTGCTGGTCCCAACTATATGAGGTTTTTTGCCAAGGCCCAATACTAGGACATTTAATCAATTCCACCTACAATCACGGCATTTTGTTCTCTAATAGGGGACCCCAGAGTCTCGAACTGCTCTGAGATCTGAAAGGCCAACTCTCAAGTCAGAGTGAGAACCAGGGCAACAAATGCTGGGGCGTCTCCAACAGCACGTTCAGAATGGGCAAAGCAAAGGCTTCTATTTCCCCATAACCAGTTCCTGGTAGCACAATGAGATCACAACCTTGAAAGGCCAAAAGAATAGCTTCAATCTAGATCTTGGTGAGCTTTGTCCATCCTAACTGGTCAGAAACTTCACACAATATATCTGTCATGTCTAGGTCTTTAAATATTTTAGTTTCCTTCTCTTCCTCCACTGCTGGCTATGAAACTTCAATCTGATAATCATGCTTCTTGGACACTGCCCTCTTCGCTAAAGGATCCAGAAGTAGGTAAGCAGCCTGTCATTATCTTTCATATTTGTAAATATTTTTGGAGAGATTTTTGCCATAGGGCACATGCGCTTGCCAGAAAGACAGAGAGAGACAGAGAGACAGAAAGCGAGAAATCACCCCCCCAGAGGGGGATGGATGATGGGGCCATGCAGACAACACAAGCTGGTAAAGAGGCTGTCTCCCATGGCCTGGGCTGGGAAGAAACGGCAAGACAAGGCCGGTGGTTTACTGACCCTCCTTATGTCGTTTCACTGGCCTGTAGTTAATTTCTCTGCCATGAGTTTTACTGTTATTATGGTACCCTGCAAGGGTAAAATTTCACCCACAACCATTACAATAAAGCCAATTAGAGATCTTGTAGGAATGTGGTTCCCTAAGAAGAGGGTGGGAAGTTACAGACTCCCCTACTTCTCTGTTTAAGCCAAAATTAACATATGTTAGGTCAAATTAGTGTAAGCCAAAGTAGCATTAGTAGCATATGAAAACTAAGTTAGTTTAAGGCTAGTTTTATGTAAGTACCCCTTGTTAAAGCTACAGGCCAAAGTTAGCTCATGCTAGGCAAAGTCAGCACATTTGCCACATAACAGAGTCTTAGAGATAAAACAAAAGAACTCACTAATTGACAGACTCAGCAAATAAAACAAAAACCCATGGTTTTTGTTAAGAAAGAAAAAGCCTGATTGGCATGACAAAACGAACAAACCTGAGGGCTCCAGAGAAAGATTAACTACCTTAGCTGGGAGCTCTTATCTAAAGCAACAGGTAGCTTTCAACTACAAAGAGTTTCTCATATAAGTGCTGTTGAGTATAAAAAACTGCTAATAAAACATCCTGTGTTGTCTCCTGAGCTACAAGATCATCTTCCTTTCCCATATAAGATCATAGACTCACCTTCTATTGTTGTAATGTATGGATAGTCCATATATTAACTGTGTCTTTACTTAACAAGACAAGATTTCTATCTAGGTCTTTGCAACCAGCAATGTTACCACCCTGGCCTGGGACTAAAGTTACCAAACATCCTGCAAGCCCCCTCTTCAAAAGACCCTTCCCAGTAATCAAGATCTAAAAAGAAGATACAACAGACAAACAGACTTCCTCATCCTAAAAACTGTGATTAATTTTTAACTAATCTGACAAGACAAACAGCATGTTTTGTAATTATTGTTTCCATGCTTTGTATACCCTGCTCCTTAAAGTGGATTTTTACTACCCCTCACTCCCTTTACTTCCTAAACCTCCCTCAATAAATACGCATGTCTTATTAGCCACGGGGCTGCTGTCCGGAGATTTTTGCTCTGACTGTAGCCGGCTAAAAACATACTAAATAGTATTAATGTTTTAGCCTAATTCTGTTCACCTACGCCGCCTCCGCCGAGTCAACCCACCCCCGCCGAGGCTAGACCTCAGCAATGGCCATGCCGCAATCCCTTCTCTATTTTCCTCTCAGGATCTTGGGCATGCATGCACACATGCCCTGTGTGAGTTTAAGTCACCAGGTCTGGGACTCAAACTGCGGTCGACTACATGGGAGTCCAGTGACATATCCATTACGCTAACTGCTGGTCCCCATATTTGTAAATTTTAAAAGTTTTTACTTTTAAGTTTTGCTTTCCATGCATTCATTTATTTTTCTATTTTTATTCATTTCTTAAATTTAATCAAAGGGTATATGTGCTCATCAGGAAAAGATGGGGAGGGGATGAGAAAGTATTCCCCATGAGGAATGGTCACACAACAATCCATTTTTCTCCATTTCTTCCTCCTTTCAGGATTTTGGATATACATGCACATATATACCTGCAATCTCTCTCAAACCGCTGGATTTGGAGCTCAAACCATGTTCTCCATCATGCTGGATCCAGCTTCCTTAATATTACAGCTAGCACTTTAAACAGATTTTTTTTTTAATTTATAAGCTTTAAGTATTTTTCTTTATTTTGTATTTATTTCTTTCATAGTTCTCTTTTCGCATATTAATTTTTTTAATTCTGGGAATTTTTCTTGTTTCCATCTAGATTTTGTGTTTTTGTACATTTCCCCATTTTTATCTCTATTAAAAATGTTTCAAAAGGCCCCTTCAACCTTCCTTTGTCATTATCCCCAGAGCCTTCTGCAGATGGGTATCAGTGGCAGCCAGTGAGAATAACTGAGGCAGGAGACCACCTCAGGGCCTCCTACCATCTTCAAAATGCTCCAAATGCTACCCAGACCAACTTCTTCCTCCTCCCTTTGCCACCATTGCTCCCCAGATCCTGTACTGCAGGGCAGGGAATAGCAGTAGACAGAGAGAAGAACTGAGGCTGGAAGACCACTTTAGAACTCTTGCTTCCTTCTGCCCATCCAGGAATATTTCCAGACTTCATAGTTTTCTGAAACACATGATACAACTCCTACTTTCTTCCCCAGTTGAAACCCTGAAGCTCAGCCCCAGGTGCACCTCTTCTCAAAGACTGAGAAACGCATCAACACTTAAAGCCGACTAAACACACAACTTCTCTGACTGGAAGACAAACCCTCTACCAAGAACACATCTGTGAAGTAGAGCTCTTCTTCCCCTGACACTTTAGAATTGACACCAGAAAAGTGGGAAAAGTGTATAATCCATTAGATTACTAGTGCAGAGGTCCAAAAAATATGGGGAAAAAAGAAAACATTTCTTTTTTTTTCCTCTTTAAATTTATTTATTTTTTACATTAATTCACTATACATCATTACAGCATACAAATGAGTTTTACATCCAAAATACACTGTATATTGCCTCAATCAAGCACAACATACATGTTATCAGCAAATAACTTTCCAATTCTTATGTCTTGTATACTTTGTTTTTTGTCTTGCCATCCTTGGTTCCTTATCCCTCACCCTCTGCTGTGTCCCACCCTCCTCCCACATTGTCTCTGGTATCCATGGTTGCTTTCTATGCCTCCCCCCCATTTAATTGATTTGCTAATGAACTTAATTAGTCTAAATATATCCAATAGCTAGCACGGCTGATTTATACCTGTACATGAACCCAAGTCTGACTTTAGGCATAAACCTCAGTGAGTAGAATGAACATACTATAAAGTAGTACCTAGCTGGGACTATATAACTTCCTGCAGTCATCAAATACGCAATTTTTTAAAATTTCGATACGAACAGTTTTACCGTTTTTTTTTTTTTTCCTCCTGCAACTTTTTTTAAAATTACTTAACATTCATTCCCTGAGCATCATCACAACATACTAAATGTGGTTTCCCATCTAGAATAAACTGCATAGTGGCTTAATCATGCATGTTATCATCAATAATATTCCATTTCTACTTTCATACATATGTACATGTATATATATGTTTTTTGACCCTCTGCCCTTTAGAAAACACTTCTTTCCCAGTGGAATAGAGCAACTCTTCTTCAACCATAGATAGCACAAAAGAATTTCTAGGATTGTCATAAATAGAGTTCAGAACATTCATGGTGACAAAGATCAGAAAGTCTTTCCAGGATTTGAAGGAGGACATAGACATCATAAAAAAGAACCAATTAGAACTTCTAGAGATGAAGACAGTAGTAAAAGAAATCAAGACCTCCCCTGAAGGTATTAAGAGCCAATTGGACCACACAAAAGACAGAATCTCTGAACTGAAAGACATAACCTTTGACTTAGATTAAATCACCGGAAATAATGAAAAATAAATGAAAAATAAAGACAGCCTATGGTAAATACTAGGCATTATCAAATGCTCAAATACCTGAATAATAGGTATTCCAAAAAGTGAATAACTTTGACAGGAGCATAGAAAATCTTTTCCATGAAATACTTGTAGAACACTTCCCAAAACTAGAGAAGCATTCAGTCATACAGACCCAATAAATACTAAGAACTCCAAACAGAAAAAACATAAGAAGATATTCTCCATGGCACATCGTAGCCAGATGCTAAAAATCTTGGACAGAGACAATATTCTAAACATGTCAAGAGAAAAATGTCAAGGCACTTACAAAGTTTACCCTATTAGGCTAACATGAGACCTCTCAACAGAAATAATGCAGGAAAAAATGGAAGATATATTCAAAATACTGAAAAAAAAAAAAAAAAAACAATTTCAACCAAGAATACTATACCTGATGAGATTATCCTTTAAATGGGAAGAATGAATAAAATCATTTGCAGACAAACAAAAACTGAAAAATAATCACCAATACTAGATCAGCTCTTCAAGAAGAACTGAAGGGAGTACTATATCAGGAAAACTAAAGAGAGACTGACAGGAATAAGAGAATAAAAAATGACCAAAATTGTGTCTAACAAAATGACAGGAACAAATCTGAAAATATTTTAACAAAATATTAGTAAATCGTATCCAATGACACGTTAACAATTGTGGGTGAAGCTCTCAATTGTATCTCTTTTCTTTGACTCTTTCTTGTTCCAAGATTGGTGCTTGGCTCTTTCAAAATTTATTATTCTGGAATGTCCTATTCAGATCATATAATGCTTTCTAGATTTCATTGAATTGCCTATCTGTACTTTCATCTCACCGAGTTTCCTCAGGATCATTATGTTGAATTCCTTTTTATACATTTCACAGATTTTTGTCTGGGGTCTGTTGCTGATACACTACTGAATTCCTTTGGAACGGTCATGTTACTCTGCATTTCTATGTGTCTTGTGTCTCTATTTTGACAGTTTTTACATCTGGTAGAACAATTGCCTATATCAGTTTTCCAGAATTGCTTTTGTGGTGATTTTCTCCAGGAGGTATGTCCTAGGATGTCAATTGTGTATGATATGTTGGTTTTGGCTCCAGTTAGACACAGCAATGTAGTCTCTATATAATTTCTTTAGCTATAATCAGCATCACTATGCCTGGAAATGACTCAGTGGCCTAAGTTTGCTGCTTCCATGTAATATGGGGACTGGTGGTGGGAACTTTCTGGGGGCTCAGCTATGACTGGGATTACTCTCATACTTGCTTTCTCAAGATACAGAGGATCAGGTTCTCTGACTCAATTGTGGGCAAGATCATCACTCAGCTACTTCCATGGGATACGGAGGGTGGGGCTGCTGAGTGCAGTCTATGGATATGGATGGGAACGTTCACCTGGCTCCTCACATGGGATTTAAGGGTTTGGAGAGAGGTAAGGCTGCTCTGGCAGCTTCTGGTGACAGTGGTTGTAGTAAAGGGCATTTACTCAGCTGCTCCTCCAGCGTGGGTAAATATGTCACGTGATGGCTTTGTTCAGTCACAACCTGTGTGGGGGATGGTACAACACAGTCTGAACTCCTCTGCAGCAATTCAGTGGTATGGATGCTACCTATCTGCTCCCCAAACTTAGCTTAGGGTATGTGAGGCACATAGGACTCCTCTGTAGTAGAGACCTCAGGGGTTCACAGTCTGAATGGGGGCTGCATGGGATATTGCCTGAGTCACCACACAAAGCATAATTGTGTGGAGAACGATGATGCTGGGGACATGTCCCAACAGATCTTATCTGGGATAGGGTATTGCCACAGCAAGGAGGTTGCACATAGAGATATTGAACAACATCCTTGTGGATGCAGAATAGTACAGTGAAAATCATTGATTTTGGCTTGCAGGCCAGAAGTTCTCACTCGTTTGTGGACGCCCCTACACCCTCCATTAAACTGCCCCAGACATATACTTGAGCTAGTTGTACAATGGCTCTTATCTTGCTTACCTTCTCTCCATCACCAAAAGTCCCTGCTCCTAGCCAATCTTACCTGGGGAGATGGAGCAGAAAATGTAGAGCACTGTGCTCCCTGTTCTTAATGGCTGAATAGTATTCCATAGAGTATACGTGCCACAGTTTTTCAATCCATTCATCCCTACGGCGGCATTTGGGTTGGTTCCATGTCTTAGCAATAGTGAAAAGGGCCACAATAAACATCGATGTGCAAGCACTTTTCCAATGAGAAATTCTTCTATCCGTTGGGTAGATGCCAAGAAATGGGATTGCTGGATCATATGGCAGTTCTATTTGTAAACTTTTGAGGAATCTCCAAATTGTTCTCCACAGTGGTTGGTCTAATTTACATTCCCACCAGCAGTATAAGAGAGTTCCCCTTTCACCACACCCCCGCCAACATTTATCATTTTTTGTTTTTTTTTTAATCTTAGCCATTCTGACTGGGGTTAGGTGGTATCTCATTGTTGTTTTGATCTGCATTTCCCTTACAATGAGGGATGTTGAGCATTTTTTCATATGCCTTCTGGCTATTCGTATGTCATCTTTAGTAAGTGTTCTTTTCAACTCCTTCTCCCATCTTTTAATAGGGTTCATCATCTTTCTTCCAAATAGCTTCTTTAGTTCCTTATGTATTCTGGTTAACAATCCCTTATCTGATGCATAGTTTATAAAAATATTTTCCCATTCTGAGGGCTTTTGATTTACACTAATTACTGTGTCTTTTGTCATGCAGAAACTTCTTAGTCTGATGTAATCCCACTTGTCTATTTTGGGGATTATTGACTGTGCTTTGGGTGTCTTATGTAAGAAGTCTTTCCCTACCCCAATGTCTCCCAGAGTTTCCCCAGTGTTTTCTAGAAGCAGTTTAATAGTTTGGGGTCTTAGATTTAGATCCTTGATCCACCTTGACTTGATTTTTGTCAAAGGTGACAGGTAGGGGTTCACATTCATCTTTCTACAGGTGGTAATCCAGTTTTTCCAGCACCATTTGCTGAAGAGGTTTTCCTTTTCCCACTGGATTGACTGGTACCCCTTGTCAAAAATCAGTTGACTGGATGATTGAGAATTTATTCCTGTGGACTCAATTCTGTTCCATTGGTCCACATGTCTGTTCCTATGCCAATACCATGCTGTTTTGATTACCACAGCTTTGTAGTATATTTTTGGGTCAGGGAGTGAGATGCCGCCCACTCCACTCTTCTTTTGTAGAATTGCTTTGGCAATGCAGGGTCTTTTATTATTCCAGATGAATTTTATGATTGTCTTTTCTAAATCTGTGAAGAATGTGTCTGGTACTTTGATTGGCATTGCATTAAATAGGTAGATTAATTTGGGTAGGATTGCCATTTTGGTTATATTAATTCTTTCAATCCAGGAACATGAGATGTCCTTCCACTTTTTTGTGTCATTTTCAGTTTCTTTTTTTAGCTTCACATAGTTTTCCTTGTGGAGGTCTTTAACTTCTTTGGTTAGATTTATCCCTAAGTATCTTATACTTTTAGTGGCTATGGTAAATGGAATAACTTTTTTCAGTTCTATCTCTGTCTTCCTGTTGTTTGTATATAGAAATGCTATAGACTTCTGTATATTAATTTTGTATCCTGAAACTTTACTGTATTCATGCATTACTTCCAGAAATTTCTTCATGGAAATCATTGGGTCTTCCATGTATACAATCATGTCATCTGCAAATAGAGTTTCACCTCTTCTTTTCCTATTTGAATTCCTTTTATTTTTTCCTCTTTTCTGATTGCAGCGGCCAGGACTTCCAGTACTATATTGAAGAAGAGTGGAGAAAGTGGACATCCTTGTCTTGTACCCGTTTTTAATGGAAAAGCTTTCAGCTTTTCTCCATTGAGGATGATGTTCACTATGGGTTTTTCATAGATAGCTTTTATTGTGTTGAGAAATGACCCTTCTATGCCAATTTTGCTGAGAGTCTTGATCATGAAGGGATGTTGTATTTTATCAAATGCTTTTTCTGCATCAATCGATATGACCATATGGTTTTTGTCTTTCTTCCTATTAATATGGTGTATTACATTTATGGTTTTGCGTATGTTGAACCAACCTTGCATTCCTGAGATAAAGCCTACCTGATCATGATGTATATAATCTTTTTTATAAGTTGTTGTATACGATTTGCTAATATCTTGTTGAGAATCTTTGCGTCTATATTCATCAGGGATATTGGTCTATAGTTTTCCTTCCTTGTCCTGTCCTTATCTGTTTTAAGGATAAGGGTGATAGAGGCTTCATAGAATGAATTAGGGAGAGATTCACTCTTTTGGATCTTTAGAGATAACTTGAGCAGAATGGGGATTAAGTCTTCTTTGAAAGTTTTGTAGAATTCAGAGGTGAATCCATCAGGGCCAGGGCTTTTTTTTTTTGAGAGGTTGTTTATAACTGATTCGATCTTCTGGCTTGTTATGGACCTATTCAGACATTCTATATCCTCCTGGCTCAATCTAGGTAGATTATACATGTCCAGGAATCTGTCCATCTTATCCAGATTGTCTTGTTTCTTGGCATATAGTCGTTCATAGTATCCTCTAATGATGTTCTGTATTTCTACTTTGTCTGTTGTTATATTTCCTGCTTCATTGCACATTTGATTCACCTGGTTCTTTTCTCTTTTCTTCTTAATAAGTCTCGCTAGTGGTGTATCACTTTTGTTTAGCTTTTCAAAGAACCAGCTTTTACTTTCATTTATCTTCTGTATAGTTCATTTATTTTCTATTTCATTTATTTCTCCTCATATCTTTATTATTTCCTTTCTCCTGGAGTTTTTTGGATCTTTTTGCTCTTGCTTTTCCAATTCTGTGAGGCATGATGGTAAATAATCCATTTGCCTTCTTTCCATCTGCCTCTTATGTGCACTAATTGCTATGAACTTCCCTCTTATGACTGCTTTAGCATTGTCCCAAAGATTATGGAAACTTGTGTCCTCATTGTCATTGGTTTCCATGAAGCTTTTGATTTCAGTCTTTATTTCTTCAGTAGTTGTGGAGTCATTCAGGAGTAGGTTATTAAGTTTCCGTGTATTTGAGTATTTTTGAGGATTTCTCTTGAAATTAAACTCAAGTTTAATTCCATCATGGTCAGAGAAGATGCTGGGTATAGTTTCTATGCTTTTGAATCTGTACAGGCTTGCTTTGTGCCCTGTGATGTGGTCAATCTTCGAGAATGTTCCATGTGGTGGTGAGAAAAAAGCGTATCTTGAGGTTTTGGGATGGAAAGTTCTATAGATAACTGTTAAGTCCACTTGATTTATGATATCATTTAGATCCTTTATCTCTTTACCTAGTTTTTGTCTAGATGATCTATCCAGAGGGAATAGTGCAGTGTTGAGGTCTCCAACAATTTGTGTGTTGCAGTTTATCTCCCTTTTTAGATCTAGCAATCTTTCCTTCACATGTTTGGGTGCTCCTGTATTAGGCGCATAGATATTAATAAGCATTATATCTTCTTGATTGAGTGACCCTTTTACTACAATATAGTGTCCTTCTTTGTCTCTTCAAACAGTTTTTGTTTTAAAGCTTATTTTGTCAGAGATTAGTATTGCAACTCCAGCTCTTTTTTGGTTCCCATTTGCATGGAAATCTTTTTCCAACCCTTCACTTTCAGTCTATGTATATCTTTATCCATGAAGTGGGTTTCCTGTAGGCAACAGATAGAGGGTTTTTGTTTTTTAATCCACTCAGCCAGTCTGTGTCTCTTGATTGGAGAATTTAATCCATTAACATTCAATGTTATTATTGATGTTACTGGATCTGTCCCGACGTTTAAGTTGGCCATTGTCTTAGTTGCCTTTTACTCCTTTGTTTCTGGCTGTTACTTCTTTAGTTTTCCTGGAACAGTACTTTATTCAGGGTTTCTTGGAGAGCTGGCCTGGTGCTGGCAAATTCTTTCAGGTTTTGTTTGTCTGAGAAGATTTTAATCTTTTTTTCCCATATGAAGGATAATCTAGCAGGATACAATAATCTTGGTTCAAATTGCTTCTCTCTTAACACTTTCAATACATCTTCCCATTCTTTCCTTGCTTGCATTGTTTCCGTTGAGAAGTCCGGTGTTAGCCTGATGGGGTGACCTTTGTATGTCACTTGTCGTTTCTCTCTTGCCAGTTTTAGTATCTTATCTTTATCTGTGGTCTTAGCCAGTCAGGCTACGATATGCCATGGGGAAGATCTTCTTGGGTTGATTCTATTTGGGGTCCTTTGTATTTCTTGGGTCTGGATGCTTGAGTGCCTCTCTAGACTTGGGAAATTTTCTTCCAAGATTTCATGGAATAGGTTTTCCATGCCCTTATTAGTTTCTTCATTTTCTGGGATACCAATTATTCGGATGTTAGGACGTCTGATGGGATCTAGTATTTCTCGTATGTTATCCTCATTTTTTTTTTTGTTATTTTCTCTATCTTTTTGGTGGTTTTATCTAGGTCAGAAGTTTTATCTTCTACATCAGAGATTCGATCTTCAGCATGGTCTAGTCTACTTTTAATACTTTTGAGAGAGTTTTTGATTTCTTGTATTACAGACTTCACCTCTAACAGTTCCATCTTATTCTTTCTTAAAGTGTCCATTTCTTCCTTCATATCGTGGAAGGACTTTCTCATCTCCTGTAGTTCATTATCTCTTTTCTGTTCCAGCTCATAGTATTTGTTCAACATGAATGTTCTAAATTCTATCTCGGACATTTTGGTAACATCCTCTATTTTTCCAAGAAAAGGAAGGGAGTTACTGTGTTCTTTTGATGGAGACATATTTCTGCTTTATTCAGACCTGAGGTTCTTCTCCTACTTCTAACCATTGGGAGATGTGTTCCCTTTGAAATACCTTTTAAGAGAAAGTTTCCTCGAATAGGAGCAAGAGTGTTTCATTTTGGCTGCGGAATGAAGACTGCCAAAGTCTCTCTTCTATTGTTTTTAGCAATGTGATCAAAGGAAAAGTATTCCCTTCAGCTGTACAAAGAAAAGTATCTCCTTCACAGGTGGTTCAGTGAAAGGGATGATCCCAGAGAGTCTTAAAATACTAGAATATTTCAGAACTGTAATTCTAGACCTATCTAAATTTCCAGGGATGCTGGCTGACAGAGGGGTTTCTGGCTTGGGGGTCCTAGGGCTGAAGCTTCAGGGGGCAGTCCTCCCTCACAGTTCCTGGCCCAGGGGTTGAAAGATGGGAGTGGGGTGTCTGTAGGTCTAATGGCCTTCCTGGCTGACAGAGGGATTTCTGGCTTGGGGGTCCTGGGGATGGAGCTTCAGGGGGCAGTCCTCCCTCAAAGTTCCTGGCCCAGGGGTCGAAAGATCTAGCACCATTGTCTTAAACGGTTTTCTTTTCCCCATTGGGTTGTCTGTGCCCTTTGTCTAAAATCAGTTGCCTGTATGTTTGGGGGTTTATTTCAGCATTCTTTATTCTGTTCCATTAGTCTCCATGCCTGTATTTGTGCCAGCACCATGCTGTATTGATTACCACAGCTTTGTAATATATTTTTATGTCAGGAAATGAGACTCCTATTTTATGCTTTTCTAAATAATTATTTTTTAATTTTAAAAATTCTTTTACTGTTTTATTTATTGGTTTATTTATTTCATTATTATTTACATTTAAACACTATACATCCTTACAGTGTATGGCATGGCTTTTCCCAGCATGAATACAGTGCATATCGGTCACAAAAAATATTACCATTTTATTTATTATTTATTTATTTATTTATAATTTGATGAGAGAAAGAGCACGAAAACAAGCTGTTATGTCCAGGACTCAAATCATTGTCAGCCATGTTGTGGCCCAGTGCTCCAACCACCATGCCATGTGCCAGCCCCCCCACCCACTTTATTCTTTTTTGCACAGTATTGCTTTGGCAATATAGGACCTTTGATAACTCCAGACAAATTTTAACCCTGGAACTTGCTATAAGGTGGACAAATATGGAAGATTTAATGCTAAGTGAAGCAAACCAGACTATAAAAGACAGGAATTATATGTCCCCACTTAATATATACTGAATGTCTGCACTGAGTGGCAGAAATTGAAAGATTAGGAAGTACAAAGGCATGGAGAGCAACTTTGGATACTAGAGACAGTGTGGGAAATGGGGAGGGTGAAAGGGAGAGAATCAAGGGGATAAAAAGAAGCCAAACATTTAAGGAACACAAAAGTAGAAAAGTATCTGTTGATGATAGCATGTACAGTAATATCTTTGACTGAACTAATATACAGTGTGTTCAGAATGGAAAAATTCATTGGTGTATTGTAATAATACACAGTAATTGAACGTAAAAAATAAAGTGATAAAAAATTTTTAAATGATAAAGTAAAAGTGTTCAGTCAGAAGAACCAATTTAGGTTAGAAAGAGTTGGGGCTGACCACAGTTCGAGTCCTGGACCCAGTGGCTTAAACTCACTCTGGGCCCATGTGCGTGCCTGCCCAAGATCCCAAGAGGAGAATGGAGGAGACGGGATTGTGGTGTGGCCATCCCCCCTGGGGGAATGATTTCTCACTTTCTGTCTGTCTTTCTGGCTAGTGCACACACCCTATAGCAAAAACCTCTAAAAGAAAAAAAAAAAGAAAGAAAAACAAAGAAAGAAAGAAAGAGAAAGACAGAAAAAGAAGAAAGAAAGTAAAAGAAAGGAAGAAAGAGTTGGGGCTGAGTTACTTTGTTTAGAAAACGTCTCAATGTTCAGAAATAACATTGACTTATAGAATAGTAGATAAGAGTATAGATATGTTTCAAAAAAATTATTAGCCTCAAATGATAGTGATGTGTGATAACATGGAAAAGAGGATGTGAGACCAAATTCCTGCAAATATTTTTAAGTAAGTCATTAGAAACCATATTATCCTATGTCCACCACTCCATGCTGAGGGTTGGAAGTTCTCAGTTATCTTGATAAATTTTCATACTATTACATTCAGAATTTATAACAGGAAGAAGGAGAATGTCTTATGAGGATGAGAACTGAGCGTCATGCAAGTCTTTAAGTGAAATACTAAACACTACAAATACAGGAAGTGCAGTGAATCAGAGAATGAACAACCTCACAGGATATTACCCAGAGCAGTGCCAGTTAGCCCACAAGGCATTCTACAGAGAACACCTGTGAACATAACTGAAGTTAGGCTGAAGGTTCATTTTGGTTTCCATTTTAGTTAGGATGTGAATTCAAACTTCAAAAATTAGTACTGGGGTTAATAAAAAAATTTTTTTTAATTAAAAAACTGAAAGTTCCACAGTTTCGGTGTTCATGGTCAAATGGTAAATTCCCTGGGACTGGCTTCCATTGTCAGCATGTCTGTTCTCTTGGAAGTTCCTTTCATTAGTTTCCTTTGATTTGTTTTTTGTTTATTTGCATAAAAATCACCTGTGAATTCAGAGTAGTTGGCATTTCCTGATTCTGGAAGGCAATGAAGAAGAGTGGGTTTCCATATATCTTCAAGGGCAATGAGCCTTTTTAGCACTGTGTGAGGTGTAAGGGTCTTCACAGTAGGGACTGCATGGAGAGTATTCTCTAGAAGATTGGTGTCACCCAAATTTCAGTACCAAAATACACACGAACCCCTGACCTCACTGTTCAGAGACTGAAGTGTCTCTTCCAACCTTTTCACTCAGAGGGTGTGTTTCTCTACTATATTCATTCTGCAGCGCACCTGAAAGCTTAGATATTTAGTGTATATGCAACCTATACTTTGGACACTTTGATAGATGTGTTCCAAATGAAGTACTAGTTTCAATGCCACGTTCTTCATTTGGGGGAGAGGTTTTTGCTATAGGGCACATGTGCTCACCAGAAAGATGGAGAGAGACAGAAGACAGCAAGAAATCCCCCCTGGAGGGATGGGCACACCAAATCCCTTCTCCTCCATTCTCCTCTCAGGATCTTTGGCACGCATGCACACGCACCCGGCATGAGTATAAGTCACCGAGTCTGGGACTCAAACCATGGTTGACTACATGGGAGTCCAGCGACATAGCCATTACACCAACTACTGGTCCCTCAGTGCCAGTTTCTAAAATTGGATACTGGTAAAATAGTAACTGGAGCCAGAACCACTGGAATTCAATCAGCAAGAAGATTCAGCTGGACAAGCCAAGGAATATCCCAGCTTTGGAGACTGATGTTCACAGAGAAACCCTTCAGCCTTGCCATAATGTGCTCTCATCCATCACTTCAGGAAATGTGTAGATTGTGGGGTAAGTTCCCTGGTGCACTTATTTACTCATCAAGATCCCAAGCCCATTAGCCTGAGTGACAATTTAACATAAAAGCTTTTAGAATATTGTAAAGAAAAAGTTTTAAATATTAAAGAGAGAGTGCTGGTGTCTGACCATCAGACACCTGATTTTGCAAGACTACCATTAAAGTAGCCCTTGCCTGTACCTCATGTCTCTGTGTCTACTCTTTGCCATTCAGTGGGTGAGCATGTTTCTCACAGTATGGGGGTACATGTGGGATTTCTGTGACTGCAGGAGAGGGACCTCAATGTGGAGAAGACACGTCCCACCCAATTTGGGGGACCCTGCTCTCTGGATGCCCCAGCTTCTCACAAGACTGCAGACGTACCTGGAACTGCTATTCCAAAGACGTTGGAAGCAACACTGGGGAAGGAAAGGATGTAGCATGGCAACCAGGCAACCTCATGCATGGGCCAAAGTTAACAGGGCTTCTTGCTCAGATCCTACCTCTTGAATTCCCTGTTCAATATTTCCGTCCCAGTGACCTGGTGCTAATCAAGACCTGGAAGGAAGAAAAACTTCAGCCAGGTTGGGATGATCCCTACCAGGTTCTCCTCACTACCGAGACTGCTATACTAACAGGAAAAAAAAAAAAAAAAAGTGAACTCGCTCTACCAGGGTAAAAGGACTAGTGACCTCATAAACAAAAACTGAAGACCAGTGGGAAAGTTGTGGACCTCCAGGAGAACTCTTAGGAGTAGCTTTGGAGAGAGAGATTTTGACTATAGGGTGTGTGCGCTCACCAGAAACACAAAGAGAGACAGAGAGACAGAAAGTGAGAAATCACTCCCCAGGGGGACTGGCCATGCTGCCATCCCTTCTCCTCCATTCTCCTCTCAGGATTTTGGGCACGCACACACACGTGGGTCTGGGACTTAAACCGCAGTCAACTACATGGGGGTCCAGCAACATAACCAAAGATGTTTTGTCTTCTCCTGGTGGTAAGACTGTGAAACCAGAGCTGGAGAGACCCCTATAGCGGTGGTAATAGTATGGGGATGGGGGCAGCAGGTTGTGTAGTGGTTAAGGTGGTGGACTTCCTCATGGCTGACCTTGGTTTAAGTCCTGACAAGGAGCTTTGGCTTAAAACCTATGCCAGGTGTGTGTGCATATGTGCCTGCACAAAATCCTGAGAGGAAAACTGAGGAGAAGGGATTGCAGCATGACAACCCCCCTGGGATGTGATTTCTCACATTCTCTCTCTGTCTCTTTCTGTGTATCTGGCAAGCATGCATACTTTATAGCAACAATATCTCTTAAAAAAAGAAAAATAGAAAAGAAAGAAAAAGAAAGAGAAAGACAAAAGGAGAAAAAGAGAAAAAAATAAAAAAGAGAAACAAAGAGAAAAGGAAAGAGAAAGAAGAAAAAGAAAGAAGAAAGAAAGAAGGAAGGAAGGAAGGAAGGAAGGAAGGAAGGAGAATGAGGAAGGAAGGAAGGAAGGAAGGAAGGAAGGAAGGAAGGAAGGAAGGAAGGAAGGGAGGGAAAGAAAGAAAGAAAGAAAGAAAGAAAGAAAGAAAGAAAGAAAGGAAGGAAGGAAGGAAGGAAGGAGAGAGAGAGAGAGAGAGAGAGAGAGAGAGAGAGAGAGAGAGAGAGAAAGAAAGAAAGAAAGAAAGAAAGAAAGAAAGAAAGAAAGAAAGAAAGAAAGAAAAAGCACCACAGGGCCCTGCCCTGCAGCCATGGATCTAGCAACCAAACAAATCCCAGAGAACATCTCAACACTCCACCTACCTAGAACCCAACCTGCAATTATATAGTCAGTGGGGCAGGGGAGGATTGAAAATAAAATATACTTGTCTCCATAACCTTCAATGACCCTCCTTTCTGTCCCATAGTTTGTGTATCAGCATAAAATTCAAAGATAGTGAAAAGTACCCACCTTAAGTGCATGGCAGGCGCAGAGACGCAGTGAATGCGGTGCAACCGGAGTGGCATGTGGGGAGCTAGGATTAGACAGAAAAGCAAAAAAGTTACTTTATTTTTTCTTTCTTTTTTTTTTAAGAGATTTTTGCCTTTGAGCATGTGCGCTTACCTGAGAGAGAGAGAGAGACAGAGACAGAGATAGTAAGAGAGAAAATGAGAAATCACCCCCTAGGGGGATGGTAGTGCCACAATCACTGCTCCTCCATCCTCCTCCTGGGAACTTGGGCATACAGGCACACATGCCTGGAGTGATTTTTGAGCCACCAGGTCCAGGACGTAAATCATGATCAGTCATGTGGGAGTCCAGGGATGCAACCACTACACCATCTGCTCGTCCCAAAGTTATTTTCAACTCTATTTTTCTTGGAAATAGAAGTGAAATGAAAAAGAAGGGAAGGAAGGAAAGAAGGAAGAGACAGAAAGGAAGAGAGAGAGAGAAAAAGAAAGAGAAAGAAAGAGAGAGAAGGAAAGAAAAAGAAGAAAGAGAAAGAAAGAAAGGAAGGAAGAGAGGGAGGGAGGGAGAGAGGAAGGAAGGAAGGAAGGAAGGAAGAAAGGAAGAGAGAGAGAGAGAAAGAAAAGAAAAAGAAAGAAAGAAAGATACAAAGAAAGAGAGAGAGAGCAAGAAGGAAAGACAGACAAAACAAATAAACATAAAAGAAAATCAATAAAACCAATTTCTGGTTCTTTGAAAAGATCCATAAAATTAGTAAGTTTCTAGCTTGGCTAACAGAAAAAAGAGAAGACACCAATGACCAATATCAGAAATGAGATATCATCTATAGATTTCATGACTATTTAAAAGATAATAAAAGAATATTATAAAGAACAAAAAATAAGAAATAGAAGTGAAAAGCTCTTCTTTTATAGCACACCATGAAATGAGGAATTCTGGTTGAGCAAACAACCTAGTACCCCAAAATCAAGCCCTGGCCACATTCACAATGAGTTTCTGAAGAAACAGTTCATCCTGGTGTGAAGTAAGCATTTTATCGCTTGCCCTTCCTGTCTACCTACCTGCAGCTCCAGAGGACCCCAGGATACCAAGAGGGTCCTCAGGACCGCTTGGGAAAAAAATGAGTCCATACTTCCTGCGCTAAACCCCGGTGGCCGGCAGGAGGCGCCAGAACACACTTTTCCTGCCCCAAGTGGCGCGCAGGGGTGTTTGCAGGGACGCAGGAGCTGCCTCCACAGCGCAGAGCTCCTCATGCCTTCTGGACTCATCTGCAGAGGCCTAGCAAAGCACCAGCTCTGGGACGTCCTGGGGCTCATCCACCAGATGCCTTGCCCCATGCTGAGGAAGGGCCTTGCTGTGGCTTCTGGACGGTTTTCTTAAATAGTGAGTATTGAAGCTTTCGCTTTCTGGAACGTTCTCACCTGTGTTATTCTTTACTCTCTTGCATACTATTTTAACAAGAATTGTTTTACACGATACTTGTTTACTTAGGGTTTTGATGGGTTGAAATTGGGTTTAGGCTTGTTTCTGAGGGAAAATACTGATATAGATTCAGAGTGAAAGACAGACACAGTTGGGAAGTGAATACTAAAATTGAGACAGGCCAATGTTTGGTGGAGCCTCATCCAGAGCCCAAGAAAAGGAAAACAATGTGTCTACATTCCTGTTCATTAATTTTTATTGTTAATATACCCACCACTGTAAAATAATTGAAGATGGAAAAGTTAAGTATACTAAGATTTACATTATTTTTAAGTTCCAATGTCCTAGACTGAAGCCAGAATTCATCATACTTTTACTTTCTTAGCTTTAAAGGAAGCTCATTTATCATCTTAAACGCATACTTATTAGCTTATCTCATTTTTAAATGAGAGTGTTGCTGTTTTCTTATTTTCTCATGATCAAATGACAGCCTGAAAAAAGTACTTAAATACTTTGAGTTTACTATATTCTTTCTGGACCTCATTGTGAATTGGTATGTTAAACAAAAAATGAACAAGGCCACCTTCTCTGAAACTAAGAGGATTTTTCTTCAGTAATTTCTGTGATAACCTGGTTGACTTATTGGAAGTAAAACTCACATGTATGTGAGACCTTCTAGGACTTGGCCCTATTGTTTTTTTATGTATTGTGACTTTTTATAATGTATTGAAGAAAGGGAGAGGGGCACTCTCAGGGTTTTAACTCCATGGTCCTTCCCCATCTCTGCCAGCCAGAATTACAGACACATACAGGCATATGTGCCTGGTGTGTACAGGGAGACCTTGGGACATGAACCTGGCACCTTCTCACTTGTCCTCAGTATGGCACAGAGCGTTGCATTAACCACTGCACTGGATGCCTTGGAGTTGACTGCAGAGCATGGGAAGGAGCAGGTGTTTGGTTAGAAGGCTCTACAGTCATGCCGTCACAAGGTGATAACGACTCTGACCAGGTTAGAATAGGAGGAGATAAAGGAGCATCAGTTACAGACTGTCCTGAAGCTGTGATGGGAGCTTTGCTGACGGAGTGGGGATGGAGAGAAGATACCAAGGAGGACTCAGAGCTAAGGCCTGTAGGGGACCAATGCAGAGCAGGTTCAAGGAGGAGTCTGGAGTTTGGTCTTGGTGTGTAAGATGTTGATATCGAGATGTTATGGCGGCTGCTACGTGAGTGTGAACCTCAACTGAATGGAAAGGCTTGGCATAGATAAACAGATGCAGATGTCATGCCAATGTAGGTGTCATTTTGAGCCAAGGGGACAAATGAGTCAGCAAAGGAGTGAGTGTCTGAAGAAGAAATTAGCTCAAGGACTATAGGGTCAAACCTAATGGTGAGGGGGCTGGACGGTGGCACAGTAATAAAACAGGATGCTCTATGAGGCTGATCCCCATGGGAGGGTTTGGAGTTTGTACCCAGAGAACTCCCTGAGTATGGTGGTCATCTGTGCACCCATGATCTGGTCTGGCTCTGGCTGTAGGCAGATCACGACATCTGGGGGATGCTTTCTCTCTTTCTTACTGTTTGAACAAGTACAAGAATAGCTTTCAAAAAAAAAAAAAAAAAAAAAAAAAACTAAAAACTAATGGCGAGAGATTTTAGAGAAAATAGAAACCAGTTGTGGAGAAACAGAAGGAATAGACAGTGTGGTCGGTCATAGAATGTAGGAAACTGGAAAATAAGTAGTGGGTAAACTGGAAAATAAGTAGCAAATAAACTGGAAAATAAGTAGTGGGAGCATTTCCAAAAGGAGAAGGGGATGGACTATGTCAAATGCAGCCAATAGAGTAAAGTTAGAGGGGTCTGTTAAGGGTGACAGAAAGGGTCTAAAATGGGATTGTGATGGTTAGAGAATTGTGTATGTGTATGTATATTTACATATATATTTATATTTGTATACACGTATAGACATATGTAAGTATTTTATATATAAAAGGTATATACTATGTGTGTGTACATGTGTGCGTGTATTCTTTATTGTTGCCAGGGCATGTACACTTGCCAGGAAGAGACAGAGACTGGGAGAGAGAGAAAGCGCCCTCCTCCCATGGGGCATGGTCGCACTGCCGTCCTTTCTCCTTCATTTTTCCTTTCTCTTATGCACTCCTGGCATGTTTTTCAAGCCATCAGGATTGGGATTCAAACCACCATCAGTCATATGGGATCTGGCTCTCAGCTCTTATCACTAAGCCGTAGGGCCAACCTTTATGTATATATATGTTTTTAAAATCAATGATTTATGGGGACCAGCAGTTAGCGTAATGGCTATGTCGCTGGACTCCCACGTAGTCAACCGTGGTTCGCGTCCCAGACCCGGTGGCTTAAAACTCACGCTGGGCGCGTGTGCGTGCATGCCCAAGATCCCGAGAGGAGAATGGAGGAGTAGGGATTGCGGTGTGGCCATCCCCCCTGGGGGGTGATTTCTCGCTTTCTACCTCTCTGTCTCTCTCTGTCTGTCTGGCGAGCGCATGCGCCCTATAGTGAAAACCTCTCAAAAAAACAAAATCAATGATTATGTATTTTTATAATAAAAAACATGTGTGTGAGTGTGCGTATGTGAGAGAGAGAGAGAGAGAGAAAAGTACCCTGACAGGGTCTTACAGGCAGCCATGCCTTTTCCTCAGCCCTCCAGCTCCTCAGGATCCTGGATGTCCACACATGCACTGGTCTGTTTTCAGGCCAAGGCAGGGATTCAAATATTTGTTTTTCCATTTGGTTTCCAGCCTTACTGGGCCTTGCATTACCACTTCACCAGAGGGGTTCATCTAGGTTGTGTGTTTAATGAATTAATTTCAGAATATATAAATTATAGATCATTAAAGGTGTTCCCAAAAAAATCTTTAGCATAAAACGATCCAGAATTTCAATTCCCAGGGCAAATGAAAACTTATGTTTATAAGTAAGACGTGTGCACAAATATCCACATGTCTATATTCAGAATAGCCCATATCTGAAGCCCCCAAAATGTTAATGAAATATTTTGTGTTTTATTGATTGTCACATAACTCAGACATAAACAGTAAACAGCTTGTCCACACAAAAACAGGGATAAATTTCAAAAACACTATTTTGAGCAAAACAGGCAGAGGTTGAGCTGTACACTGTTGGTTATTTTTTTTAAATAAATTTTAGTTTTATTTAATAAATAATCGGGGATATAATTTAAAATTTATAAAAGGCTGATTTGATGACATGTATTAGGTTGTTAAAAAAAGTCATGATGTATTTTTGCATATAAAAACACGTAAAAAATAGGTCATGAGTTTTCCAACAACTGAATATTATATTAAAGTTAGATAAATAAATATAACATACAGAAAAAGGATATACATTGTGTTTAATTTAGTTAACTATAATAGTTACTATATAAATATAACATAGACCAGAACTGAATGCCAACTGAATTCTTTTTTTATTCACCTTTTTTCTTTCATTTATTTATTTTTACATTTTTCCACAAACATTTACTTTACAAAGCAAAAAGTTTTAGCTCATACTCCATAATTCTTGACAGTTTACAACCAACTTTCAAAATTTCAAAATACTGAATTTTAAAGATAATGTTCAAAATATGTCTTATAATTTTGTACAATTTTATAACTCTATAACAACAGAAGCAGTATGGTTTCATATATATATATATATATATATATATATATTTAGAGTGCAGACACTCAGTATATATTAAGTGGGGACATACAATGCCTCTCCTTCATAGCATGGCTTGCTTCACTCAGCAGTAAGTCTTCCATATTCATCTACTTCATTTCAAAAGCCAGGGTTTTGTTGTTTTTTATGAATGAATAGTATTCCATTGAGTATATGTGCCACAGTTTTTCTAACCATTCATCAGTTCATGTCGGTTATTTAGTTTCCAAGATGTTTAGGCCAAACTGATGTCTGTTCATAGAAACCAAAGCAGAGGCTGCATGTGGGCAGGTTGAGTGGGCACTGACTGAACAGTTCCTGGGGGGTTAGTACTTTCTGTGTTAATGCATCTGTTTCATAAATTGATGGAGTTGTCAGACATAGTAGGAGAATAAAGTTTTAAAGACTTCTTTTAAAGTAATACAGTTTCTATTAGCACATTTCAGTTTATTTTAATTGTATATCAATAACAAACACAGTAAGAAACAGAAAATTGGCCATTAGACAATAGACACATTTTATTTGCTAATCCTCCCACACCCACTGACTATGTAACTGACCAATCCAGGCTGCCCGTGACTGGTTGAGTTCCAGACAGAATATTCTGGATCTTGTTGTAGCTGCTGAAGCCATAGTTACTGAGGAGAGCGCTGTGGTGGCCACAGTGCCATGAGGGGCTGGGATTCATCCTGGAGCTTGGCTTTGGGCTTCTTGTCAGGAAACTGGCTGAGGTGACAGTGGAGAAGCTGCACAAGACTTGGGTTCACAAGTCATTTTCTATAGCCTTGGGGGAGCCAGAGTCACGCATTTCTATCAGCAACCTACCTATGAGTCTCTTCAATTTTATGCAGATTTTTTCAGTCTGTTAGAAACTGACGTTATGGAAGACATGAAAAACAACTGGCAGAAACCCTAGGTGTTCAGACTGAGATACCAGTTCATTGCCATGCTTAGTGCTGCTGAAGAGGAGCACACAGACAGAGTTATCTTTAGAGAGGGCCAGGCTAGAGAAGGGTCTTTAAATACCCCCAGCCCTACAGTCACTTACAGAAAGGTGAAGAGGACAAACTTGATGCTGATAGATGACTTAATTTTTCTGCTTCAAGAAGCCAGAGGAGAAATTCAAGTGTTCAAAATAACTAGAGATGACAGAGGAGGACATGAGTAACACGCTGGTGCTTGCAGAAGAGGACATGAGAATGTCCACATCTCAAGGAGCTTTTGCAAACCTGCCAGGAGGCAGAGTCCTGGCCTGAGGGCCGTTCTCAGGCACGAGCCTGAGTCTTAGAGCAGAGCTGCTCTCTCCCCTCTTCCCAGGCCTCCTGAGCTGCCAGGCTGCCTTTACCCACCTAGACTCCATCTGAGCGTCACTGAGTCCAGTGGCCCCAGGGGAGCTCCCTCTGTGAGCTAATGTTCTTTTACCTTGTCATTCCGGACACGGCAGGGAGCACCTCCTGCAGGGTTGATTCCTCCAAATCTTCATAATATTGGAGTTCTCAGAATAGTCCAAGAAATATAAGACCATCTTTCTCTGAGCATCAGTTTTAGATTCTCTATCTGCAATGAAAAAAATTTTGTACTTAAGAGACAATCAGGCCCAGTGGTTAGCATGGCGGTTAAGGTGCTGGACTCCCAGATGGCCAGTCATGGTTTGAGTCCCAGACCTGGCAACTTGTTTTCTCTCTCTTTCTCTGGTAAGCACATATACCTTACAGCAAAATTTAAAATAATAATAATAATAATAAATAAAATTAAATAATTAAGCAATTTTAAAAAGACAATCTTACTCGTTCAAACTTTATTAAACTACACTTTTCAAGACAATGTTTTGTATGTGTTATTTGTATTAACCCTTTAAGGGGGTGAAATAGTAATGGTACATGTAAATACCCTATTAAAATTTGAAATATATGCAGTTTAGAAATAAAGACTTCTACTGGTCACTAGAATGTTTTCCTAGGGTTATATTTACAAGTCTTAAATCATAAGTAAGAACAACTTTTTGCTTAAATATGTATTCATTTTAAAAAGAAATAGATCTTTTGGGAATTGAGTTAAATGATATGCTTAGAGATGTAAGTATGCTTCTACTATTTATTATTTATATTTTTGTATAATGGTAAATATTTTATAAAACAAAATTGATTAATTTATTGTAAGAACATTGCAGTGAGAGTTTTCTGAACAACAGTAAAATCCACTTGGACAATTTGGGAAACATCCACATCACTGCCCTTCAGCCTTCCCTTGCTCATCCACTAACACTGCTCAGTGGAAAACTATAAGAATTCTGGAGGGGCTTATCTCTCACACACTAAACCTGGGGTCCCCACAATTAGTATAATAATTTTCGTTACAAAGGATATAACCCCATTAAAATATGAATACAAACTGGATGTTATTCTCGTGGAGGGCAAGCAGCAAGTATTACTTAGATTAACCAGAGTGGTCCCATGACACAAGTGACAGAGGCAGCACCAGGAAGGTAAATAGCTTCTCTTCAGAGTTGATAAAACTGTGCTGGGGTTGTAGATAGAGCAATGAAGACCAGAAAGAGAGTCCCTGAGATCAAGTTACAGAATTCTGGGGAAAAAGAGACATAGCACATCAGAAGGTGATATTTTATAAAGAAGTATAAACAGGAAAATGTAGGGAGTGATTATGGGAATAGAGGATTCTCTCATGGATGGAAGAGAGAGTCAAGAAAGACTTCTCTGAGGGACCAGCAGTTAGCGTAATGGCTATGTCGCTGGACTCCCACGTAGTAGACTGCGGTTCGAGTCTCGGACCCAGTGGCTTAAACTCACGCCAGACCTGTGTGCGTGTGTGCCCAAGATCCCGAGAGGAGAATGGAGGAGAAGGGATTGCGGCGTGACCATCCCCCCTGGGGGGTGATTTCCTGCTTTCTGTCTCTCTGTCTCTCTCTGTCTGTCTGGCGAGCGCACACGCCCTATAGCAAAAAAAAAAAAAAAAAAAAAAAAAAAAACTCTCAAAAAAGAAAAAAGAAAGAAAGACCTCTCTGACGGTAAGACACCCGATCAGTGAGGAAACCTGGGTAAAAGCATTGTGGGATGAGGGAATGAATGGATGGTAGCTCTGAGGTGGGCCTGAGTGTGGCAGTTGTCGGGACCTGGCGGAGAGCAGAGTAGATGGAAAAGAGTGAATGATGACCAGAGACCACCAGGGGCAGATGATGGTGGGCACTGTCAGCCTTAGTAAGAAATTGATTTTCACTTTAAAAGGTCAAAACATCCATGTGGGGAAAAAAGATAAAGCAGGGAGACCAGGTAGGAGACAATGACAGTACCTTGAAGCTGAGGATGGTGACAGCAGGACCTGGAGGAGCAGTGGAGGTAGAGTTGGAGATGCACGATCAGGGCCAGGAGCTGTGCTGCAGGCAGGGACTGTGAGACTCACTGTGCCTGTGAGGGAGGGGAGAGGGGAGTGGGAGAGAGCACGGTGCCCTGTGGTGTCCTCTGTGAGATGGAGAGGGATTGCAGAATTGTGCATCTGAATGGGAGATTGGAGCCAAGTGGAAATTGGCTTATTTGGGAGGAGAATTTAGACAGGGACCCTTTGACTCCAAAGTAGAAATGTCGAGGGCTCAGGAGGAGGGATCTCAGAGACAGTTCACAGCTGTAGAAGGGGTGGGTCATTGAAAAGTGGCAGAATTGGAAGCACTACCTCTGACCTCTCAGGAAACAGTTGCACTAATGTAACTATTTCATGGTTATTGATCATGTGTTAGGCATGTATTAAGAATTGTTATGTCTTCTTAGAGAATTGACCCTAACTAATTGGCCCTAATATGATGAATTGCCCCTATAATGGGGACTAGAGACGTAGCATAGTTTTTCACTTTTTGATAGTTGCATCAGATTTTGCAGTTATGATTTATAACTATCTCAAGTCCCCTTCTATTTACTCATGTAATTATTATTTTTACTAGAAGGCATGTGAGCTCACCAAAGAGACAGAAAAAGGAGAGGAAAAAATACCCTCCATGGAGAAAGGTCATACCACAATCCCTTCTCCCCCTTCTCTCCCTCCTTTTGGGATTTTGGGCACATGCACCACATCCAGTGTGTTTGTCAAGCCATCGGGTCTGGGACTTGAACTTTGCAGTCAGCCATGAGGGACTTGGCTGCCATAACTGCCAGGCCCTAGAGCAGGCTGTCAGTTCCCCTTCTATCTAACAGGGCACTGCTTCATGGGTAGTGGGCATAGCCAATAGTAACTAGCTATCGAAGAGCACAGCACTGAACAAAATCCACAAACCAGCTCTAGATTATGTTCTAACTTTAGATTATATAAGAAAAGTCACACCGAAGAGAAACCATGTAAATGTAATGAATGCTATAGTTTCAGCCAAAGAGCTCACTCTTTTTTTGACAGAATTACTTATTTTATTTTATGTATCATTGTTATCATTTTTTTTTAATTTGCTACATGGCACGTGTGCTCACCAGAGAGAGTGAGAGTGAGAAAGTGAGAAAGCAAGCTCCAGGCTCAGGACTCTACCTGCGATCAGCAATGTGGGAGTCTAGCACCTAAAACGCCATGCTACCTGCTAGCCCCAGCTCGCACTTTTTAACCCACCAGAGAACGCACTTGAGGAATAAAAGCATAGCAGAAGCTTTTCTCTCCTTTTTTTAATTAATGTTATTTTCATTTGCCAGAGGGTGTGTGCACGTGTTTGCTGGACAAAGAGAGAGAGGAAAGGTGAGAAAGCTCCCCTTATAGGCAATGGCCATATTGCGACCCCTTCCCCTACATTCCTCCCTCCTTTCGAGATTTTGGGCATGCACAGGCCTGTGCTGGCATGTGTTTCAGGCTCCTACATCTGGAACTTGAAATGGCACGGTGGGATCCAGCTGGCCCAGGTTTTTCAGTCTTCTATATGGCAGATAACTCAGTGGACAGTCCTCTAGTCTTGTAAACACTGGAGGATCTTTCAGCTAGACCTTCAGTGTTGTGATAGACAGGAACATTCACTAGAAACAATCCCTGGGGCCAGCAGGTGACGTGTTGGTTAAGGTGCTGGATTCCCACATGGCTGACCATTATCTGAGTCCAGGACCCAGCACCTTGAAATAATGCCAGGTACGTGCGTGCGTGTGCCCAAAGTCCCAAGAAGAGAATGGAGGAGCGGGACCAGCATGTTAGCGTAATGGCTATGTCGCTGGACTCCCATGTAGTCAACCGCGGTTTGCGTCCCAGACCCGGTGGCTTAAAACTCATGCCGGGCGTGTGTGCATGCGTGCCCAAGATCCCGAGAGGAGAATGGAGGAGAAGGGATTGCGGCATGGCCATCACCCCTGGGGGGTGATTTCTTGCTTTCCGTCTCTCTGTCTCTCTCTGTCTGTCTGGTGAGCGCATGTGCTCTATTGCAAAAACCTCTCCAAAAAGAGAAAAAAAAAGGAGAGAGAATGGAGGAGAAGGAATTGTTGTGATTTTTTACTTTCCCTCCTACTGTCTCTGTCTCTGTCTCTCTCTGGTGAGCGCATGTGCTCTAAGGCAAAAATCTTTTTAGATTTTTTAAGAATTTTTGCCTTAGGGTGCATGCACTTGCCAGGGAGACAGGGAAACAGAGATAGTGAGAAATCACTTCCTAGGGGAGATGGCCAGTCTGCAATCCCCTCTCCATTCTCCTACCAGGATTCTGGGTAAGCATGCACGTGCACCTGGAATGATTTTCAAGCCACCAGGTCAAGGATTCAACCTACAGTCAGCCATGTGGGAATCTAGCAATGTGACCACTATGTCATTTGCTGACCTCCAAAGCAAAAACCTCTTTAAAAAGAATCCTAGTCCAAGCAGCCTGAAAAATGTACCAATTGTATGTGTGTGTGTGTGTGTGTGTGTGTGTGTGTATCCCAAATCCTGAGAGAGTAGAAAACGAACAGGAAATTTCAGAAAACCTAGCCCCATCAAGGAGGTTTGGGGGTTGTAAGGGTGTAGGAGTGTGTGTGTGGGGGGTGCTTTCTCCCTCTCCCTCATTCTCTCTGGCAAGTGGAAGTGCTTTGTGATGGATACAATTTTTTTTTTTTAAATAGCGAATGCAGAATTTAGTAACAAATAATAAGCTATGAGATTAAAGCTTTTTAATAGATTGCTAGGCCATGTGTATGCAGAACATTTTGCTGAAATTTTCTTTTTTTTCTTTTTTTTTTTTCTTAGAGAGATATTTGCTATAGGGCATGTGTACTCACCAGAGAGACAGAGAAAGACAGGGACAGAAAGTGATAAATTACCCCCCTGACATCTGGGATGCTCCTGTGACTTTCAGGACCATCTGCCCAGCACCCTGAGCCAAAGCGGTTAGAGACCCTCTCCCCTGGAACCAGGAGCCAGAGACCTGTTTTTCCCCATTCTCCCTGGCTGCTTGCTTTCTGGTACTGGGAAAAAAAAATGGCACTTGTTAAAAACACACAGACCCCACTCTTTCTTCCCTAGCCGAGGATCATTCTGCATGTAGAAGCGCTCGGGCGTGTTACTGGAATACTCTTGATAAGAGAAGCTGTATATATGTAGTGTATACAGACTCTCAATTTGGGTAGGTATGTGCCCTTGAAACCATCACCCCAATAAGGCCATGACTTTGTCCATCAACTCTAGAAGTTTCCTCCTGCTCCCTTCCATTTACTTGTCCATTTTTATTTTCTGGTAAGAACACTTAACATAGAACCTAACTACTGGCTGATCTTAAGTATACAATAATGTATTTTATATACAGACCCTTTGTTATACAGTAGATTCCCAAAACTTACTTATGTAACTGAAACTTTGACCTCTCCACATAACCCACCCCACCCCACCCCACCCCCGCTGGTAAACTCTCTTCTATTCTTTGTTTCTATGAATTGAACTAGTTTATATTCGTCATAAAAGTGGAATTATGCAGCATTTTTTTCTTGCATGTCTGACTTATTTCACTCAGCATAATGTTCTCCAGGCCAGTCCCTGTTATTGCAAATGACAGAATTTTTCTTCTTTTTAAAGGCTGAGTAATATTCCATTGCATACTTATGTCATTTTTTTTTTAAAGTTGGCTTACCTACCAGTAGTATTTTGGGTGTTATTATATCTCAACTATTAGAATAAATACTGCAAGGGACCAGCAGTTAGCGTAATGGCTATGTCGCTTGACTCCCATGTAGTCGACCGCGGTTCGAGTCCCGGACCCGGTAGCTTAAACTCACGCCGGGTGCGTGTGCGTGCGTGCCCAAGATCCCGAGAGGAGAATGGAGGAAAAGGGATTATGGCGTGGCCATCCCCCCTGGGGGGTGATTTCCTGCTTTCTGTCTCTCTGTCTCTCTCTGTCTGTCTGGCGAGCGCACGTGCCCTATAGCAAAAACCTCTCCAAACAAAGAAAAGAAAAGAAAAAAAAAAGAATAAATACTGCAATAGACATGATAATGTAGTTATCTCTTTGAGATCTTGAATTTAATTCTTGTGGATATATACTCAGTAGTAGCCTCATTGGATCAAATGGCAAGGTTTCTTTTTTTGTTTTGTTTTGTTTTTTGTTTTGTTTGTTTTTCAAATGACGTTTTTTAATTTTTTTGAGGAACCTTCATAATGTGTCCCAGTGACTAAGCAATTCACATTCCTGCCCCAATGCATGTGTTCCATTTGATCCACATCCTTCCAACCACATTTCTGTGTCTTCTTTTGAGAAGTGTCTATTTAGATTTTTTGCCATTAAAAAAATTTCATTTTATGACTGTATTTATTCTAAATGGTGTGAGGTGATATTTCATTGTAGGTTTTATTTGCATTTCATGGATAAAAATTGATGTTGGGCTCATTTTCAAATCTGTTGGCCATTTGTATGGCATCTTTTGATAAATGCCTACTTAGATCTCTTACACATTTTCACTTTATTTTTTAAAGGTGTCCCAGGACCAGCCGGCATGGCACAGTAGTTAAGACAGCTGGATCCCATGTAGCTGACTACATGGTAAAGTCTGGGCCCAGCAGGGTAAAAAGCATGCCAGATATGTGTGTGCACCCAAAATCTTGAGATTTTTAAAAATCATGCAGTTTTTTCATGATTGCATTTCTGTGAACTTTTCGAAGACTTCTCATATGTATATAGGTAGATATATAGATATATGGAATGTTATTTATGAGAGACTTCTCAAATGTTCATAGAAAATGCTCAATATGAGAAAATTGCATGTATTTCACATTGTGGGTGTGATTGCACCAAAATAGACTTGCACGTTAATTACATTTTCGATTATTTTTTTGAATATTTTTTCTTATTAGGGACAGTAGCTCACACTGAAATGGAGACCTAGAAGAAATATAATCAGCCATCTGCAGGCAGCAGAACCAGAAAAGCTAGCAATGTGACCCAGTTCGAACTGGAAGGCCTAGGGACCAAGGGAGTCATTGGCGTAACTCTCAGTCTCAGGCTCAAGGCCCAAGAATCTCAGGAGGCTGCTGTGCAAATCCCAGGGACCAAAGATTGAACAATTTGGAGTTTTCATGTCCAAGGGCAGGAGAAGTAGTCCTAGCGTACAAGAGATAATTTTCCCTTCTTTCCTGTTTGCTGGCCATCTTGGCCTCCAGCCAGTTGGATGGTGCCCATTCACACTTCCCCATCAGGGCCACTGATTTGTGTGACAACCTCCTCTGAACACACACTCACAAACAAACCCATAAACAATGCTTCACCAACCATCTAGGCATCCATCTATTCAGTCAGTTTGATATCTTAACCAACACAAGAGTCAAGGCAAATGTTTGGTCAAGGCTACTTTCAAAGTCAAGATCAAAGGAAATAGCAAGTTCAGGATAATATCTCAGTAAGAAAGAGTCATCTGTAGGATCTGTAGGACTCTCTGGGCTAAGGTAAAAGTCAAATTAAAGATCCAGGTAAAATTCATAGTCCAAGAAACACAAACACATAAGGTCAGGATCAAAGGACAAGTCAGTGATAGAAAGTCAGATGATGGAGACGGGACATGTGTCAGAAGGCCCAAGGGGAAAGGCAGGCATGCTTCCAGGACAATGTCAAGGACAAACTGAAGATTAAATTTGAAGGTTAGGGTCAAGATGAGAATTAATGTTAGAATGGAGGTCAGGATCAGAGTTTGCATAAAAATTCAGGGTCAGGGTTGAAGTTGTATAAAAGTTATATTTGGGGTTATGGCTTAGGGTGTTAGACTATGGAATGAGATTGGGATCTGGTTTGTGTATGTGTCTGTGTTTGTATTTATATTGTGTTTGTTGTCAAATTAAGATGGGGCTAAGTGTTGTGTTGAGATTTGGGACCATATGTAATATAGGGCACACAGTGTCAAATGAATTGGATCATAGAAATAACATTATCTGGGGCCAGCAAGTGGCATGATGGTTGAAGTGCTAGACTCCCACATAGTCAGCCACGGTTCAAGTCCTAGACCTGGCAGCTTGAAACTCAGTGCCAGGCACGTGTGCATGCATACCCAAAATCACAAGGGGAGAATGGAGAAGAAGGGATTGCAATGTGGCCATCCACCCTGTAGGGTGATTTCTCATTTTCTGTCTCTTTCTGTCTCTCTGGCAAGTACATGTGCCCTGTAGCAAAAATCTCCCCACCCACACAAAAAAGAACTAACATTATCTTTACTATGATTTCTTTTGTTATGATTTCTTTGTAGTTTGATCTTGAGGTCTGTCTAGTTTATTCTCTGTTGTTTACAACAAAACTACCTAAATTTATTTACCCAGGAGCTAAAGAAACTTTTGTCTTTTGTTAAAAAGAACAAAAATTAATTTAGCTCACAACTTTGGATGTCCAAGATCAAGGACTTCATTTGCTCAGGGTCTTCTTGATGGTGGGGACTCTGTGCAGAGCCCAGGTGGCTCAGGGCATATTGTAAGAAGGCAAGAGAGCGAGTGCTTCTGTATCTGTGTGTCTCTGTCTAATAAAGTTATCAGGATTCAATCATGGAGGCCCCACTCTGATGACCTTCTCTAATGCTCATCACCTACCAAAGGTTCCAGCCTATTTTGTAAAAAATAATTTTCTAAAAAAATTTATCTCTTCATCTTTTGAACAAGCGAGATAGAGATAAAGACAGAGAGACAGCACTTCCAAAAAGGTCCTCACACCATGATTGACCCCCAGCTTCACCCAGTCCCAGATCATGTGTACATGTGGGCCTGACATGTTTGTGGTCTTCAGACGCAAACCCAGGACCGTCCTGTGTGAGCCAGCTCTGCAGAGCATTGAGTTACCGCTGTCCTACTGCTCAGCCCTATCCATCATCGTAACACTGTTGTGACAGGAAGCAAATCAACATGACGTTTGAGGGGACAAACCACAGCAAGTTCCTCCATCAGGAGTGGCAGTGAGCCAAAGTAACCCTTTTCCAGGAGAGCCCTGACAAGGGGAATGTCTTACTTGCTTGTGTCCCTCAGGTGAGAAAATCAGGAAATGAAACCAACACGCTTGAAATAGAATTAGAAATTCATTGCTTACAGATCCCAAAGACGTTAGAGGTGTTAGGGGCCCATATGAAGGCCACAGATGGCAGAAGGCTCAACCAGCAGGTGGAGACTGAGAGAGAGAGAGAGAGAGAGAGAGAGAGAGGATCTGTGGGGCTGTGCCTTTAAGACTGAGGGACATTATCCACAGACTTTTCTACAGGGGTTTGTGTATTGACTGGTTTAAAGAAAAAACTATTGAGGGCCAGCCAGTGGCCTGCTGGTTAAGGTAGTTGGATCTCACATGGCTGACTGTGCAGATCAAGTTCCAGACCCAGTGCTTGAACAACATGCCAGGTGTGTGTGCATGTGCCCCCACAATCCCAAAAGAAGGGAGGGATGGAGCAGAAGAGATTGTGACATGACCATGGCTCGGGGGAGGGTGCTCTCTCATGGTTCCTCTTTCTCTCTGTCTGTTTCTTCAGTGCGTGCATGTGCCCTCTAACAAATTAAAAAGAAAAGAAAAGGGGAAAAAACCCACATATGAACAGGGAAATGTATTCACTATAATTCCAGTGTTCACATTGGGGTTTATTTTCCCTCCTTTAAGAGAGGGAGGGAGCTAGAGAGAGAGAGAAAGTGAATCAGAGACAGGCATTTCTGACAGGCTCTGACTGCGTTGTCACCCTTCTGCCCCACTTCCCAGCCAGCGAGGATCACAGGCTTACACACCACCCCTGGCATGTTCAGCTTGGCCAGGGAACCAAGTCTGGATCTCCCATGTGGCTTCCAGGATCCCAAGTGGTGGTGATACCTGTGTGCCACCATGACTGGGCCTGACCATTAGATTTTATTGTGGTTAGCAGCTATAGAGAGTGTCGAGTTTGAGATCATTGGGACGAGGAACAATTTGGCTGCGTTACATACAGCCACAGAGGGAGGAGAAGTTTTCAGTAGGCCCAAAGTGACAATGTACAACTGTGTTTCAAACAGCTATGTCAGGTCTAAAATTAGATGCCAAGGGAGCAAGTATATTAAACAAATGTATGACACCTCTTTATTTACACTTTTTATTATTTTTTTAAGACAGGGTCTCACTCTGTCACCATCTCCCTGCCTCAACATTCTAAGTCGCTGGTTTTATAGGTCCATGATACCACGCCTGGGCTTTAGGCCAAACTTTGTTCTCATATGGCCCCAGCCTGTGGTGCACAGTGGGCTGGCAGCATGCCCCAGTGCAACAGGACACAGCAAACACTGAGAAACATTGTCCACATATTCCTTCAGAGAGTGTGTAATACATCATACAGTGGGCTTTACAATGTTTCAGAGAAATAATAGCATCCCAATTGAGTGAATACTCAACCTGCACCATTAGAAACATCTTTCTAACCCATATAGAGTGCATAACATAAAGCAGATAATGACGAGCACAGCATACTGCTGAAATAGCACCATCCTCCATTATTACTACATCTACCACTAGTACTCTTAATATCATGCCTTACCCATGTGTCTTTATATTTCTTTTCTTAGTTGCCAAAGGATGCATGCATTTTGCAGACTGAGAGAGAGAGAGCCCCCAGTGGGATGTGGTCATATCACAATCACTTTCCTCCATGATCCTACCTTATTATGATTTAGGGCATGCACACACACATGCCCAGCATGTTTTTCAAGCTGCCAGGGCTGGGACATAAACCACAGTGACCACATGGGATCTGGCTCCCTACACAGCACTTAACATCTACATTATGAGGACAGACCAATATCTGTCTCTCTTTTTTTTTTTTTTTTTGAGAGGTTTTTGCTATAGAGCGCATGCGCTCGCCAGACAGAGACAGAGAGACAGAAAGTGAGAAATCACCCCCCGGGGGGATGGCCACGCTGCAGTCCCTTCTCCTCCCTTCTCCTCTCGGGATCTCGGGCACACATGCACACACGCCCGGCGTGAATTTCAAGCCACTGGGTCTGGGACGTGAACCGCGGTCAACTACGTGGGAGTCCAGCAACATAGCCATTATGCCAACTGCTGGTCCCCAATACCTGTCTCTTTAGACTACACAACATATACCATAGACACACGAACAGAGTCTCACTGAAATAATGTTTTGCTGATTCATTCTTATAACTATCACTTTTAGAAACTTGTATTCATATGTATGTATGTCATGAGCATAAGAGTGAAAGACAGACAAGCACCTTCAACAGAGTCTGATGGTATGATCCTCTCTAGCCTGTCCAGCTCACCAGGATCACAGGTGCATGTGCCTTATGTGTACCGTTGGACTTCCTTAGAGAGCCAGCAACACCGAGCACTCTGTTACCCCTACACCACCGAGCAGGTGCTCTGTATTATTTAGACAGGGTCGGGAACCAGCAGTTAGCGTAATGGCTATGTCGCTGGACTCCCACGTAGTCGACCGCAGTTCGCGTCCCGGACCCGGTGGCTTAAAACTCACGCCAGGCGCGTGTGCGTGCGTGCCCAAGATCCCGAGAGGAGAATGGAGGAGAAGGGATTGCGGCGTGGCCATCCCCCCTGGGGGGTGATTTCTCACTTTCTGTCTCTATGTCTCTCTCTGTCTGTCTGGCGAGCGCACACGCCCTATAGCGAAAATCTCTCCAAAAAAAAAAAAAAAGACAGGGTCTTGTTGTCCCTGACTTCTTTCCTCAGTCTCCCAGCTAGAACCACAGGCGTGCACCACCATGTTTAGCTCTCTTTTAGACAGGGTCTCACTATACTGCCCAGGCCAACCTTGAGCTCCCTCTGACCTCCCCTCCCCGAGTTGCTGGAACTACAGCCATGTGCCACAGTGTCCAGCCTTCAGGGTAGACCAGGATCCTACCCAGCCTTCCCAAGTGGTTCCTTTCCATGGAGCACAGCATCTTAGCAGTGGGTGCCTCTGTGGCTGGACCTACATGTGCCTTTAGAGTGTGTATAGTGTGCAGCACAGAACCGTGAATACAGTGTCTCACTGGAAGAACACACTTCATTTAAAAACCAAAGGTATTTCTTTCATATGTGAGTGAGAGAGAGCAGGACATCCCCACCCCCCCAGCTTCTCAGCCACCCAGGATCATGGGCACATATAAGTGTATGTATGTGCCTTTCTGCTCACCCTGGTCAGGGCTGACCTATGGAGGAAGGGGTGTCTGAGACTTGGGACAGACACATCTGGGTTCAGATTCTGCCTCCAAAACCCCCTTTCTGGTCCACACCTCAGTTTTCTCATTTATAAAATGGGACCATCATAGACATGAATGCTAAATGAGGCCAAAAAGAAATAGCATGTGGCAGAGGTTCCTGACACTGGGTGCATGTGTCAACCAGGATCCCATGAACTGAACTGAACCCATGACCTCCTACATGAATCTGTTGCTGGACAATGGGGACCAATGCCCAGGTCCAGACACCCAGAGCAGGTCTGACCCTTTACTGCTCAACAAAACACAGAGGCAGAGTTGTTGGTAAGAGGAAAAAGGAGAATTTATTTCACTCTGCCCACACTGGGAAGAATTGGATGAACATCTTCAACTGGTCAGCCAATTTACATATGCTTTTATAGGGAAAAGGAGATGCTATAAGGCTAATGGCTCTGTCTATAAAAGTATAGGTCTGGTTAATTCTTAGCCAGGGGCAGGGGCACAATCAAACAGTCTTTAAAACAAGAGTTTGGCTTCCCTGGAGGACAGTGTTCCTTATTCTCAAGCTTTAGGTTGACAGTTCATCACCTTGGAGTTCCTAAGGAGAGAGCTTTAACAGAGAGTATCAGGCTGAGAGAAAACCAATTTCAATTAAGATGGAGTCAGGCTGGCTAAAGCAGGTCTGTATCACAGATCCAGTATCATGTTACCACGTTATGGAGGTGCCACTGAGCCATCCCCAGAATCCTCATTTTTTCAGGCAACTAGATGTCTTAAAAACATCTTTCATACTCGTGTCTCTAAAAAAATGTATAATATGTAGCCCAGAGCAGCAAGCAGATTTCTCATCCTCCAGAATTGTGAGCTAAATAAACCTCTATTCATAAATTACCCAGCCTGAAGTATTCTGTTACAGCAGTACCCTCTGACTGCTGAGAGCAGAGGTAGATTTGTGTCTCCAGAGTAGGATACAGAAAAATTCTCTGGAGGTGCCTCTGACAATTGGGCCCCAAAGGGACTGTGGCCAGACCAGTGGTGTTCTACCAGGTGCCAGTGATGGCTTGGGCAGTCACCATGGTGAGGTGCACCCATGCAGATTGGTCACCCACAGTGAGGTGCACCCACGCAAATTGGTCACCCCTGGGAGAGCAGGCTGAGCAGATGCAGTGCTGAGACCCAACCTATGGCCACAGTGTCAGCTCTGCTGGAAAAAAATTGGCAATGACTTGCAGATGACCCCTCTGCTCACCTGGGTCAGGGTAGACCTATGGAGGAATGGTTTTCTGAGACTTGGGGCAGACACATCTGGGTTCAGAGTCTGCCTCCAAAGCCCTCTTTCTTCTCTGCACCTTAATTTTCTCTTTTGTAAAATGGGGCCATCATAGTAGACATGAATGCTAAATGAGGCCAAAAAAAAGAAAAGAAAAGAAAAGAAAAGAAAAGAAAAGAAAAGAAAAGAAAAGAAAGGAAAAGAAAAGAAATTGGCATGTGGTAGAGGTGCCTGACACTGGGTGCATTCTTGGCAAGTGGCAACAACTCTTCTTGCTTCTTATTGTTGTGAGGTTCCGTGGCCAGGGAGTGGAAGAGAGATTTAAAAGAGTGGGGAGAGCACATTGCTAAGACCTGGGACTCCCAGACTTGATGGACACTGCAGTCAGAGCTTCAGGGGGTCACTTCTCATTGACGAGGTATGCCAAATTTCCAAATCCATCCCTCTCTTGATGGGTACTTAGATTAATCTGAGCTTTTGTCTATTAAAAATAAAACTCAGACTCCCAGCCACAGTGGTGTAGACAGTAGGATACCATTGCAAGATCCTGGAGCCATATGAGAACTCCTTGGGTTCATACCCTGGGTGTCCCTGAAGACAGCGAGCACAGGTGCTTCTGTGATCCTGGCTGGATGGAAGTTTTGTGGCTGGGGGTGGGGAGGAACAGGAGGATTGCAATGTAAGGAAACCCTGTCAAGGGTACCTGTATATCTCTCTCCCCCCTCCCCTTCTTTCTCTGGTGAAAGAAAAATAATAGACTTAAAAATACTAAAATTTGGGGACCAGCAGTTAGCGTAATGGCTATGTCGCTGGACTCCCACGTAGTCGACCGCGGTTCGAGTCCCGAACCCGGCGGCTTAAACTCACGCCGGGCGCGTGTGCGTGCGTGCCCAAGATCCCGAGAGGAGAATGGAGGAGAAGGGATTGCGGCATGGCCATCCCCCCTGGGGGGTGATTTCCTGCTTTCTATCTTTCTGTCTCTGTCTGTCTGTCTGGCGAGCGCACGCGCCCTATAGCAAAAACCTCTCCAAAAAAAAAAAAATACTAGAATTTACATGAAAATTCACATACAAGCATTTGTAAGGATGTAAGATTATTTCTCTAGGAAATTATATTTTATTCCACATTAAGAGTGAAATGGCTGGGTGTTGTGGTCAGTCTATGTTTGACATATTTGGAAATTGACAAACTGTTTTACAAAGTGATTGTTGCTTTCTATGACCCGCCACACATGCCCAAAATCCAGATGAAGTGGGGAAATAGAGGAGACGGAGTTGCAGCATGCCCACGCCCCACAGAGGAGTGCTTTCTCCCCACCGTGTGAGAGTCCCCGTGGTTCCTATTCCTCACTGTTCTAGTCTGTCCTCAGTTGCTTAATAACTAAGTACCTGAAACTGGGTCATTGTCAGCTTACAACTTGGAAGTCCAAGTTCCAGGGTCCCAAGGCAGGGCTTTCTTGCTAATGGAGGCTTCTCTACAGAGTCCTGGGGCAGCTCAGGGCATCATATCTGTACTCACATATCTCCCTCCCTATAAAGTCTACCAGGAGTCAATCTCAAGTGCTCTGTGCTGATCCTAATGTCCTCCCAAAATCCACACCTCCCAACACCATAATCAGACTACGTTGCCATAATCCCGTTAAAATGGCTCACCAAATCTCAACACATGAATTTTGGGGATATACTCAAAACATAACACTCACCACCAGCATTCAATATAGCCTATCTTTTTAAAAAAATAATTATTTAACATTTTTATGTATTTTTTAATTAATTTTTTATTTAAATTTGACCCGAGAGGGACAGAGCAAGAGACAGAGAGAGGGAAGAGAGAGAGAGAGAGAGAGAGAGAGAGAGAGAAAGCAAGTCACCAGGTCTAGGACTCAAACTGCAGTTGGCCATATGGGAGTCCAGTGTCCCTAACCATTATGCAACCTGCCAGCCCCTATATGGCCTGTCATTATGATTTGGCTTCCAAGAAGGGGTAGTGGTATATGTCAATTATGGTATAAATATTCTTTTACCTAGTGAATAATGGTGAATAACATTTCACATTCCTGTTTCCCACTGTTAGGTATATTCTACGATAAAGTGTTAATTGTATACATTTATTTTCAGATTATTAGTTTCTTTTGGATGTGTTTGTTTGCTGTTTTGCCAGAGGGCTCACATGCTTGCCAAAGGCAGGGGGAAGAAGAGGGAGAAAGCATTCCCTGGTGGGCATGGTCATTCCATATCCCTTCTCCTTCGTGTCTCCAGTCTGTTCAGATATTGCGCACGCGCACACACACACACACGCCATGTGTATTCCTCAGGTAGCTGGGGCCAGAATTCAGATCATGTAGTTGGCCAGGTGGGACCCAGCTTTCTTAACCACCAGGCCTTGAGGCTGGCGCAGGTTATCAGCTTTTAAGATTTTAAAACATGTTCTGGATATTAATTCTTCATCAGATTGTGATTTTCAAAAATTAATTATTCAACTAGTTTTTAATTAAAGGGAACATGCACTAGCCAGAAAGAGTCCGAGACAGAAAGGTATGGGAAGAACGTGCTCCTCAATGGGATGGGTCACACTGCAACTCCTGTCCTCTCTTTCTCTATTCTGTCTGGATTTGGGTCATGCGTGCACAAGAACCCATGTGTTTTACAAGATGTAGGGTCAGGATTTGAATGAAGCAGTTGGCCATGTGGGATCTGATGATTCTCAAACACTAGTCCATGGGGCTATCCCTATATTATCACCTATAAATCTTTTTTCCCAATCTGTGAGAACATCTTACGTTTCCTCAGCAATGTCTTCAAAACAGTTGTTCTTAATTTTAATGTTTATCAATTTCAAAGTGGATCCTATTGTGACTGGCAGGTGACATAGTGGTTAAGATGCTGGACACCAGGGCAGAAGGGGACGCGAAGCCGGGCAGGAGCACTGAGGTGACTTCTCTCACTGCTGCTGCTACTACCTCTGTTGGAGACCAATGAGGCTGCCGCGTCCTGCCCTTGAAACAATGGGAGTTGGCGCCCGAGGTGCCCGGGCCGCACTGCTCCTGGGGGCGCTGCAGGTGCTGGCGCTGATGGGGGCCGCCGTGGGTGACTCAGCCTCGATGTCCGTCCTTCCAACCACAAAGACTCTACACAACTCCAGTGCTAACTCAACAGAAAATACTCAGCATGTGCCTTCCAACCACAAAAGGAATCTTCCAACAGCACTATGAAACTATCGACTTCAGTTTCCTCGGGCTCAAACAATGTGACAAACAGCACTGCGCCACCTGTGACAACACCTAAAATGGCAACACCTGGTGTCTCAACAAATGTGACTTCCACTACCTTAAAGTCTGTAACGAAAACCAGTGTTGCAGAGAACACAACCTAAATGTCAACATCTACAGTGACCCATGTCCACGATAGTTCAGTAACATCTGTTTCTTCATCAGTAACAATCACAACAACAGTTCATGATAAAAAAAATCAAGAATCAAAATTTGATACTGGCAGCTTTGTTGGTGGTATTGTATTAACACTGGGAGTTTTATCTATTCTTTAGATGGGATGCAAAATGTATTATTCAAGACGATTGTTCGGTACAGAACCATAGATGAACATGATGCTATCATTTAAGGAAATCCAGAGTCCAAGGAAAGAAGATTGATGCAGCCCTACAACTAATTTTGGTTTAAAACAATATTCTCTTGAAAACTGTATAAACAGGCCATGCACACAGTGTACAATGTAGTACATAAATATGTAAAGATTCTTCCTAATTACTGAAGGTAAAAAGGGCTTGGTTTGGGTTTCTTAATATTTGGAGTTTACAAATAGTTACTACAGTGATTTTTTTTTTTCACTTTTAGTAAATATATAGTAAGACGAGCCCCTTTTTTTGTGGCATTGATCACTTGGGACCAGTAGTTGGAAGGCACCATCACCCAAGGACAGGATGCCGTCTGGGCATACCAGTAAGGAGACTCATAGCACTGAGGGTACTGAGCGTCTTTGTTGCTCACACAAGGAACATCAGTGTCTTTGGAGCTGGATCTGTCCTAATCACTAATGCCACACAACAGAAATTGATTCAGTCTGGTCTGAGGTATAATTTAAGAAATCATCAACCTTTTCTAGGCTTTAAACTGTAGTAGCTGGTCTGGAAACAAAGTACACGCACGCACGTGCAGACACACACACACGTGCAGACACACACACACACACACACACACATCTTCAAATAAGACCACCAGCAATACTTGGGCTCAGATGTGTCACGCATCCAAGAGAGCTTTGGAAAGCATGTATTTTTATTAATAACTTCTTTTGAGCTTTCTATGTCAGTTGGTAAGATTTACTTTTTTTCTCTGTGTAATTTAGGTATGCTGCAAAGATTAACATAATGTTTTAAAGACTTAGTTGTTAGGATTAAGAAGGAAAATACTCCAAGGAGTTAGATTATTTCCTACTGTGAGAATGTTGTCACCACTGGAAATTACTTTTATTTCATAGTCACTTATTAATTTGTATTTTATATCTAGTGAATATTGTAAATGTAGAGCTGCTTTCAGTACTTAGACATTTTTAATGGAGTGCAAACACATCTAGCTTAAAATAAAAACCCCCTTGTAAGATTTCCAAAACATTTAGAACACGATAGAATCAAATCATAGATTGGTGCTGTGTTCATCAAGCCAAGGATGGTGGGTCTTCACGCAGGCTCCCACCAGCTGCAGGACGGAAACGTGACATTTTCACACACTGTCAATTTACTCAGAGATTTGAGGAAATAGCATTTTTATACTAAAACACAAGTTTATTTTGAAATAAATTCTTATAAAGTTTTAAGAGTACTTTTAAAAAAAAAATTTCTTCTTCCTTATTTGGGTATTGTCCAGACCACTCTTTTTACCCCACTGCTCAGGGGGAAGTACTTTCAGAAGTGTTATGTTAATGGAGAGTAACCACACAGTATTTTAGAGGCACCAATATTAGCCACTCTATTTTGGAGTGTTTTCAGTTTGACAATTGATATTCTTGCACTCAAAACTCAGGGTCTGGTTTTAACAAAAAGTATTTAGACTCAATAGTAAGATAATATTTCTATGTTTGAGGGTCAAAGTAAATCACACTAATTTCTGAAAGCCCAAAAGTGAGCTAAGACAGCCCACTATCAATAGGAATAAAATATAACTTTTGTGATCAGCTTCTGGTTTGCAGAGAATGTCAGATATCAAGGATTTTGATATAAAAGATCATTTCTACTTGCTGCTCATTATGGCCAGTTGAGTTGATGGAGATAGATGTTAAAGATCCTCCAAAATAAGGATACGGTTGGATGTGTGTAATACATGGAGGGAATTTTGTTACTTCGATGTACGTTTAGATTTGTTTGAAAAGAAACGTGGGCTGATGGGTGAGGTGTATGTTACTAATGTGGCCCTAACTGGTCTTGCAATCACTGCTTTCATTCTTTTGCAAAATGTAGTTAAGATATAGTTATAGTAATGAGGGCCTTATAAATTAAAATTGTTTTGTCTCCTGCATTCTTGGTATTTCAGTACTTCAATTCAGTCAGAACTTTGTGGACTGGACTAAAGTTTTTCATGAATACTTGTATCTTTAGCACTTTGAAGATAGAAAAATACTTTTTAAGTACTGAATTTCATTATTTGTTCAGAAAGCTTCCTCTGCTTTGGCTTGGCCTGGTTTTGTGAGGTTTGGCCCTGTGGTATGAGGCTTGGCCTCGTGGTGTGATGCTTCGCCTGCTGTTCTGAGGCTTGGACTCCTGGCTTGAGGCTTGGCCTGCTGGCATGAGGCATGACCTGGTGGCGTGAGTCTCGGCCTTTCGATGTGCTTCTCGACCTGTCATTTGAGGCTCGGCCTGCTGGTGTGAGAGCCGGCCTGCTTGTTTTTGGCTTGGACTACTGGCTTGAGGCTTGGCCTCCTGGCATGCGTCTCGGCCTGGTGTCATGAGGCTCAGCCTATTGTTTGAGGCTTGGCCTGCTGGCGTTAGGCTCAGCCTGGTGAAGTGAGGCTTAGCCTGCTGGTATGAGTCTTAGCCTGCTGTTTTCAGGCTTATCCTGGTGGAGTGGGGCTTGTCAGGGTGGCATGAGCCTTGTCCTCCTGGTATGTTGGTTAGCCTGCCGGTGTTAAGCTTTGCCTAATGGCTTGAGCCTTCACCTGCTGGTGTGAGTCTCGGCCTGCTGGCATGAGTTTTGTCTCGCTGGCCTGAGGCTTGGCCTGATGGTGTGAGGCTTGGCCTGATGGTGTGAGGCTTGGCCTGATGGTGTGAGGCTTGGCTGGCCAGTGTGAGGCTTGGCCAGCTGGTGTGAGGCTTGGCTGTCTGGTGTGAGGCTTGGCCTGATGACTTGAGGCTTTACCTATGGTGTGAGGCTTGGCCTGATGGTGTTAGTCTTCGCCTGCTGGTTTGAGGCTTGGCCTGCTGATGTGAGTTTTGATCAACTGGTTTAAGGTTTCTCCTGCCAGAAGGCCATCCTCACACCACCAGGACACATCCCACTCCACCAGGATAAGCCTTAAAAGAGCAAGCTAAGACTCAGACCAGCAGGCTGAGCCTCACATTACCAGGCCGAGCCTTACACCAGCAAACTAAGCCTCACTCCAGCAGGCCAAGCCTCACCCCAGCAAGCCGAGCCTGAAACAAAAGGCCGAGTCTCACATCAACAGGCTGAACCTAACGCAATCAGGCTGAGCCTGAGGCCAGCAGGCCAAGCCAGAAGCCAGCGGCCCAAGCCTCAAACCAGCAGCCAAGCCTCACACCGGAAGGATAAGCCTCCTCACACCACCGGGCAAAGCCTCACACCAGCAGGTCAAGCGTCACACCAGCAGGCCAATCCTCATGCCACCAGGCCAAGTCAGACGGCAGCAGGCCAAGCCTCACACCATAAGGCCAAGCCTCACAACACCAGGCTAAGCCTTACGGTAGCAGGCCAACCCTCATAGTGTGAGGCTTGGCTTGCTGGCATGAGCCTTGGCTTGGTGGCATGGGGCTTGGCCTGCTGATGTGAGGTTTGGCCTGCTGGTGTGACGCTTGGCCTACTGTTTTGAGGTTTGGCCTGCTGATGTGACACTTGGCCTGCTGTTTTGAGGCTTGGCCTGCTGGCATTAGGCTTGGCCTGCTGGCGTGAGGCTTGGCCTGGTGTTGTGAGGCTTCGCCTAGTAGTGTGAGGCTTGGCATCTTCGTGTGAGACTTGGCCTGCTGTTTTGAGGCTTAGGCTGCTGGTTTGAGGCTTGGCCTACTGGTGTGAAGCTTGGACTGCTGTAGTGAGGAATTGCCTGCTGGTGTGAGGCTTGGCCTGGTAGTATAAGGCTTAGCCTGCCGGCATGAGACTTGGCCTGCTGGCTTGAGGCTTCGCCTGCTGGCATGAGACATGGCCTGCTGTTTGATGCTTGGCCTGCTATTATGAGACTTAGCCTGGTGGTGTGATTTGAAGCTTGGCCTGATGGTGTGAGGCTTAGCATTGTGGATGGAGGATTAGATTTCTGGTTTAAGGCTTGGCATGGTAGTTAGAGGCTGAGCCTTCTGGTATGGAGCTTAGCCTGCTGGTATGAGTCTTGGCCTACAGGTTTGAGTCTTGGCCTGCTGGCGTGAGGCTTCTCCTGGTGGTGTGAGGTTTTGCCTGCCAGATTCAGGCTTGACCTGCTGGTTTTAGGCTTGGCTCTGTAGTGTGAGGCTTGGCCTTCGGGTTTGAGGCTTGGCCTCCTGGTGTGAGGCGTGCCTGCTAGTGTGAGGCATGGCCTGATGGTGTGTGTCTTGGCCTGGTGGTAAAGGCTTAGCCTCGTGGAATGAGGCTTAGCCTCCTGGTGTGAGGCTTAGCCGAATTGCTTGAGGCTTGTTCTGCTGGCATGAAGCATGGCCTGCTGGTTTGAGGCTTACCCTCCTGGATTAAGGATTGGCCTGCTGGTGTGAGTCTCGGCCCAGAAGTGTGAGGCTTAGCCTGCTGGCTTGAGGCTTTTTCTGTTGGGGTGAGTCTTACCCTGGTGGAGTGAGGCTTGTCCTACTAGTACAAAGCTTGACCTGCTCGTGTGAGGCTTGGCCTTCTAGTTTGAGGCTTGGCCTGCTGGTATGAGGCTTAGCCTTGTGGTGTGAGGCTTGTCTTGCTTGTGAGAGACTTGGATTGCTGGCCTGAGGCTATCCTGGTGACATGAGTATTGTCCTGCTGGTGTGAAGCTTTGCCTACTGCTGTGAGGCTTGGCCTGTTTGTTTGAGTCTTAGCCTTCTGGCATGAGACTTGGCCTTCTGGCATGAGGCTTGGGCTGGTAGCATGAGGCTTGGCCTGGTGGCAGGATGCTTGTCCTCTGGTGTGAGGCTTGGCCTACTGGTTTGATGCTTGGCCTTCTATTATGAGACTTAGCCTGGTGGTGTGAGGCTTATCCTAGTGGTGTGAGTGTTTTCCTGCTGGTGTGAAGCTTGGCTGGCTGGTGTGAGGCTTGGCTTGCTGCTGAGAGGCTTGACCTCGTAGTGTCAGCTTTAGCCTGCTGGCTTGAGGCTTACCCTGCTGCCTTGAGGCATGTTCTGCTGGCGTGAAGCATGGACTGCTGGTTTGAGGCTTGCCCTCCCATTTTGAGGAATGGCCGGCTGGTGTGAAGCTTGGCCTTGTAGTGTGAGGCTTGGCCTTTTAGTATAAGCCTTAGCCTTCAGGTGTGAGGCTTGGCCTGGTGGTGCAAGGCTTGGCCTGGTGGTATGAGGCTTGGACTACTGGAGTGAGGCTTGGCCTCATAGTGTCAGTCTTAGCCTGCTGGCATGAGGCTTACCCTGCTGACTTGAGGCTTACCCTGCTGGCTTGAGGCTTCACCTGCTGGCTTGAGGCTTCACCTGCTGGCATGAGGCTTACCCTGCTGGCTTGAGGCTTCACCTGCTGGCGTGAGGCTTGACCTGCTAGATTGATGTTTGGCCTGCTATTGTGAAACTTAGCCTGGTGGTGTGAGGCTTAGCATTGTGGATGGAGGCTTAGTTTTCTGGTGTAAGGCTTGGCCTGGTAGTGAGAGGCTTAGACTTCTGGTATGAGACTTAGCCTGCTAGTATGTGTCTTGGCCTGCTGGTTTGAGTCTTGGCCTGCGGTCGTGAGGCTTTTTGTGATGGTGTGAGACTTTGCCTGAGGGTTTGAGAATTGGCCTGATAGTGTGAGGATTGGCCCTTGGGTTTGAGGCTTGGCCTCCTGGTGTGAGGCTTTGCCTGCTGATGTGAGGCTTCGCCTGGTGGTAGATGCTTAGCCTCCTGGTGTGAGGCTTAGCCTGCTGGTGTGAGGCTTGGGCTGGAAGCATGAGGCTTAGCCTGTGGGCTTGAGGCTTATCCTGGTGGGGTGAGGCTTATCCTGATGGTGAGGTTTGGCATGCTGGATTGAGGTTTGGGTCCCGGTTTGAGCATTGGCCTGCTGGTGTGAGACTTGGCCTTGTAGTGCAAGGCTTGGTTTTATACTGTAAGGCTTAGCCTGCTGGTGTGAGGCTTTGCCTGCTGTGTGAGGCTTGCCCTAGTAATGACAGTCTTAGCCTGCTGGCATGAGGCTTAGCATGCTGGCTTGAGGCTTGGCCTGCTGGTGTGTGGCTTTGCCTTGTAGTGTAAGGCTTGGTTTTGTTGAGTAAGTAAGGGTTAGTCTGCTGGTTTGAGCTTGGTCTGCTGGTGTGAGGTTTTGCTTGTTGGTGTGAGGTGTTGCCTAGTCGTGGGAGGCTTGGCCTTGTAGTGTGAGGCTTAGCCTGCTAATGTGAGGCTTGGCCTGCTGATTGGAGGCTTGGCTTGCTGGCGGGAGGCTTAGCCTGGTGGCATGAGACTTGGCCTACTGGTTTGAGGCTTGGCCTGCTGGTGTGAGGCTTGGCCTACTCGTTTAAGCCTTGGCCTACTGGCATGAGGCTTGGCCTACTGGCATGAGGCTTGGTCTGCTGGTGTGAGGCATGGCCTGCTGGCGTGAGGCTTGGCCTTGTGGCATGAGGCTTGGCCTCCTGTTGTGAGGCTTGGCCTGGTAGTGTAAGGCTTTGCCTGGTGGTGTGAGGCTTGGCCTGCTGTTGCGAGATTTGGCTTGGTGATGTGAGGCTTTGCCTGGTGGTATGAGGCTTGGACTGCTGAAGTGAGGCTTTGCCTGCTGGCATGAGGCTTAGCCTCTGGCTTGAGGCTTGTCCTGCTTGTGTTAAGCTCGGCCTGCTGGTTTGAGGCTTAGGTCTTGGTTTGAGGATTGGCCTGCTGGTGTGAGACTTTGCCTGGTGGTGTGAGGCTTGGCCTTGTAGTGTAAGGCTTAGCCTACTGGTTGGGGCTTGGCCTGCTGGCTTGAGACATGGCCGGCTGTTGAGATTTGGCTTGGTGATGTGAGGCTTTGCCTGGTGGTATGAGGCTTGGACTGCTGAAGTGAGGCTTTGCCTGATGGTGTGAGGCTTGACCTGGTAGTGTCAGGCTTAGCCTGCTAGCATGAGGCTTAGCCTGCTGGCTTGAGGCTTGGCTAGCCTGCTGGTATGAGGCATAGCATTATGGTGTGAGGTTTAGCCTGTTTTTGTGAGGCTGTAACTTTTGGTGTGAGCTTGGGCCTGCTGGTTTGAGGCTTGGCCTGGTGATGTGAGGGTTGGCCTGGTGCTCTGAGGCTTAGCCTGGTGGAATGAGGCTTAGCCTGCTGGCGCGAGGCTTGGCCTGGTAGTGTGAGGCTTAACTTGCTGGCTTGAGTCTTGGCCTGCTTGTGTGAGGCTTATCCTTGTAGCGTGACGCTTGTCTCTCTTGTGTGAGGCTTAGCCTGGTGGTGTTAGGCTTTGCCTGTTGGCATGAGGCTTGTCTTGGTGGTATGAGGCTTGGCCTTGTGGAGTGAGGCTTAGCCTGCTGGTATGAGGCTTGGGCTGCTGGTTCAAGGCTTGGCCTGCTAGTATGAGTCTTAACCTGGTGGCATGAGGCTTGTTCTGGTGGTGTCAGGTTTGGCCTGATGGTGTGAGGCTTGGCCTGCTGGTTTGCTGCTTGGCCTGTTGGTGTGAGGCTTAGCATGGTGGTGTGAGGCTTAGACAAGCAGGATCTTGACCTGGTTGTTCCCACCAGCCCGGTAGAAGAAGGGGAGGCAGGGTTTGCTATTGATGTCAGCCAGCTCCTGCGGGTTCTGGATTTCCCACAGCAGTTGCGTGATTGGCTGGGTGGTGGTGTTCCCAGTAGTACATCCCATCCCAGCTTTTCCTTGTCCAGGCTGAACATTGTCAGTGAGGCTGACATCCCGACAGGCTGTGAAGACAGACGGACAGGCTCAGTTCTAGGTGCCCTCACAATGCCATCTGCCTTCCCAGTGCACCCAGGCCCAGGGTACTACTCACCACCCAGCTTGTCAGCAGTGCTGAATCCTGTGATATGGGCAGACCTGGAACAAGCTCCCCTGCAGGGCTCTGAGTGGTGGACCGGAACTTGCCCTGCTGCTCCTTTTGTTTGCCCACAAGCCACAGCACCTGACCCTGTAGCTCCAGCAGCTTCACCTGGAGCAAAAGGTGCTCAGTGCTCCTCCCCTACCCTGGCCATACCCCCAGACCAGTACCCCCAGACTCCCTCAGAAGTGCCCAGTGCACTGTCCCTATCCCGCCCACAGTGACAGTGCTCTGTGCCCTGCTCCTACTCTGGACCAGGCCCTGCCCTGTCTACAGAGAAGTTCACGGCCCCACCTTCAGCTTCTCATTGTCCTGCACCTGCTGGTGGATGTCCTCCTCCTTCTCCCTGTAACGCTCTTTGAGCATCGCCCTCTGCCTCTGGTACAGGACAATGTAGGCTCCTGCAGGGACCAAGGACAGAAGGGCTGGTGGACTGGTGTGAGGACAGGGCACAGGTGCTTCCCCCATACACTCACAGCTCGCTGACCATTGGCCCTGGCGTCTCAGCTCACCAATGGTCTCAGTTTCTGCAGAGAGCTGAATTCAATGATGTTCTAGTGCCTACTCTCGCTCCTGCACGTCTACTTTCTCCTCCATGAGCTGCAGAAACTGGCTCTGGAGCCCCAGGAACAGGTCAGGTCACAGCAGTGACCTGCCCCATGCCCACCATTCAATGGCCCATGTTAGGAGAAACTCACTTACCTGCAGCTTCTCCATGGCCCCTGTAGGGCCTGGTGGCCCCCACAAGTGCAGTCAGCCCTGGTTCCAGAGGAGAGGGGCTCCCTCTCTGGCTCCTCCTGGGATGGAGTTGCCAGGGGAGCCAGTTGCTGGCAGCTATGTTTATGTTCCGCCAGCTGCAGGCAACAGGTGCATGTGTTTTTGTGGGGGGAACACTTAGGACAGAAGGGGAGAGAGATGCAGAAGGTAGCCCTTCCCCTCTCAAGACCTTGGTGGACCACCTGCTGTGGCCTCCCTCCCACCCCAAGAAGGTGCGGGGTCCAGAGTAGTCAGGGGGCCAGGGATTCAAGTAGGAGGAGGGTGCTCAGAGAGATCACAGAGGGGAAGCAGAAGAGGAGGGATGGAGAAGGGCAGGGAGGTGGAGGCTCACCACAGCCTCTGGACTCTCCAGCTCTTCCACAAGGCCCAGCTTGAAACGAGGAGCCTCCTCATCCAATTATCCTCCTAGGAGGAGAGCCAGAGTGTCCTCAGACAATGCACCAAAGGAGGTAGAGTGAGCCTGGGAAGAAGCTCAGGGCCACCTCTGCCCCCACCCTCACCCTGACCCTGGAGGGGAGAATGACCAGCTATTCTAAAGGGCTCTTCTAGGCCTGCTATTCTATGCTCAAGTGTCTCTCCTCCTCCTCCTCAGATACTATACTGTCCTCAGGAAGGGCTCACTTACCTTCCCCTGTGAGGCTAAGCTGGGCCTGTAATCGCTGCTTCTGCTGGGTGGCAACTCTCAGACGCTTCTAAGGGACCAGGAAAGAGAGTGAAGGCACAGAGGTTGCCAGGTCCTCCCACTTGAACCCAGCACTCAGAGACACCCCAACCTGGGTCTCTTTCAGCTCCTGGCGGACCACATCAGCTGCCACCTTGCCCTGAGTTTTCTCCCGGAGCAGCCGGTCCATGAACTGGGTCTGCAGCAGCAGCTGCTTTTGCAGCAGCTCCTTCTCTGAGGCCAGCAGCTGGTAGGCGGCCACATACTGCTGCAGGTGGATGGCATACTTTTCGCATTGTTGCTGCAGACCCTGAGCCTCCTGGCTCTTTACCTCCACCTGCAGAATGAGGGCAGGTGACAGGTTCCTTCCAATTCTGAGCTCAGAAATAGGGAGATGGCACAGACCTGTAACTGTTGAAGGCTTCATGGTGCCTCGCCTCCACTGAGCCTCACACCTCAGAACCTTTCCCACCATTTTCATTCTAGGTCAGAGACTGCTGGAAACGCAGAGGGAGGGACATGCTCTGCGGCACAGTAATACACTGCTCAAGAGAATCTGGATCTCCTACATGACACCCAGGGTTCAAGTCCCTAGCCTGGTCAGCTTGAAACATGTTGGGCCCATGCCCAAGTACCCTGAATCCAATGGGGTAAGAGGTCTGGAAATGGGATAGTGGTGTGAATAGCATTTTTGGAGGGTGCTCATTTCTCTCACACTTCTGCATATATGCATTCAATTCAGGGTTGCTACCTCCCTCTTGTTCTTTTTTTCGGGGGGGGGCAGTTTGCTTTAGGGCATGTGCGCTCACCAGGAAGAGAGAGAGACAGAGAGACAGAAAACGAGAAATCAGCCCCCCAGGGGAGATGGCCATGCCACAATCCCTTCTCCTCCATTCTCCTCTCGGGATCTTGGGCACACGTGCACATGCGCCCGTCATGAGTTTAAGTCACTGGGTCCGGGACTCAAACCGCGGTCGACTACATGGGAGTCCAGCAACATAGCCATTACGCCAACTGCTGATCCCTCCCCTCTCTCTTGTTCTAACAGCAGCTCAAACTCCTCCAGCTTCTGCAGTTCCTCCATTCTGAGCTGCGTGGCTGCCTTCTTAGCACCTAGGGTTTGGAGCTTCTCCTCCTAAGATCACTTAGAGCTGGAATTTTAACATCCTGGTCTAATTCTTAAAACCTAATTTTTCCCTGGGGGTAAGGATGGAGAGTGTTAGATTACTATTTTAAGTTTTTTAAAGATTTATTTATTATTTTTTTTGCCTTAGGAAGCATGTACTTACTGGAGAGACAGAGACAAAGAGAGGGAAAGTGAGAAATCACTCTCCATGGGGATGGCCATGTAGCAATCCATTCAGTTCTATTCCCTACCACGCTAGCTTTGCTTGCTGAAGGCTAAATTATAAGTATAAAATCTTCTTTTCCCCTGTCCCCTGAAATATCTTGTTCCCAGGAGCCAAGAGGAATCTTTTGAAGGAAGGGCTCAACTCTCCTGGCATGCAAGCTTTGCTTGCTGAAGGCTGAATTATGAGTAGAAAATCTTCATTACTCCTGTCCCCTGAAATACCTACTACCCAGGAGCCATGAGGAATCTTCTGAAGGATGGGCTCAACTCTCCTCCCTGGGAGGAATTAACAGAAGGGATTATTAACAAAACAAAAAGTGGAGCTGAGAGCCAGAGAGAAAACTTTACCTTTAAAAAATAGTAAAAAGAAAAAATTACCAAAAAAATGAAGAGACAGTAGCAGAAACAGAGACCTTGGAGACACAGAGACTGAGATAGAAGGCCAGAGGGGCTCCCTTCCACGCTAGGTTTGCTTGCTGGAGGCTAAATTATGAGTTGAATATCTTCATTTCTCCTGTCCCCTGAAATATCTGGTTCCCAGGAGCTATGAGGAATCTTCTGAAGGAAGGGCTAAACTCTCCTGCCTGGGGGGAAGGAACAAAAGGGATTATTAACAAAACAAAAGTTGTAGCTGAGAGCCAGCGAAAAATCTTTAACTTTAAAAAAATCGTAAAAAGGAAAAATTACCAAAAAATAAAAAAGGAGGAGACAAGAGCAGAAGCAGAGACCTCAGAGACGCAGAGACAGAGATAGAAGGCCAGAGGGGCTCCCTATCATGCTAGCTTTGCTTGCTCGAGGCTAAAAAATGAGTAAAAAATTTCATTTCTCCTGTTCCCTGAAATACACAGTTCCCAGGAAACATGAGGAATCTTCAGAAGGAAGGGAATAACTCTCCTGGCACGATAGCTTTGCTTGCTAGAAGCTAAATTATGAGTAGAAAATCTTCTTTTCTCCTGTCCCCTGAAATATCTAGTTCCCAGGAGCCAAGAGGAATCTTCTGAAGGAAGGGCTCAACTCTCCTGCCGGGGAGGAAGGAATAGAAGGGATTATGAACAAAAAAAAGGTGGAGCTGAGAGCAAGAAAAAAATCTTTACCGTTAAAAAAATCGTAAAAAGGAAATATCACCCAAAAAAATGAGCAGACAGGAGCAGAGACAGAGAACTCAGAGACACAGAGACAGAGATAGAAGGCCAGAGGGGCTCCCTTCCATGCTAGGTTTGCTTCCTGGAGGCTAAATTATGAGTTGAAAATCTTCATTTCTCCTGTCCCCTGAAATATCTAGTTCCCAGGAGCCATGAGGAATCTTCTGAAGGAAGGGCTAAACTCTCCTGCCTGGGAGGAAGTAACAAAAGGGATTATTAACAAAACAAAAGTTGTAGCTGAGAGCCAGAGAAAAATATTTAACTTTAAAGAAATCATAAAAAGGAAAAATTACCAAAAAAATGAGGAGACAGGAGCACAGAGAGAGACCTGAGTGACACAGAGACAGAGATAGAAGGCCAGAGAGGGTCTCTACCACGCTAGCGTTGCTTGCTGGAGGCTAAATTATGAGGAGAAAATCTTCATTTCTCCTGTCCCCTGAACTATCTGGTTCCCAGGAGCCATGAGGAATATTCTGAAGGAAGAGATCAACTCTCCTCCCTGGGAGGAAGGAACAGAAGGGATTATTACAAAACATAACGTGTAGCTGAGATACAGAGAAAAATCTTTTCCTTTAAAAAAATTGTAAAAAGGAAAAATAACCAAAAAAAGAAACGAGGAGACTGGAGCAGAGACAGAGACCTCAGAGACACAGAGACAGAAATAGAAGGCCAGAAGGGCTCCCTACCATGTTAGCTTTGTTTTCTGGAGGCTAAGTTATGAGTAGAAAATCTTCATTTCTCCTGTCCCCTGAAATATCTAGTTCCCAGGAGCCATGAGGAATCTTCTGAAGGAAGGGCTCAACTCTCCTGCCTGGGAGGAAGGAACATAAGGGATTATTAACTAAACAAAAGGTGGAGCTGAAAGACAGAGAAAAATATTTAAAGAAATCATAAAAAGGAAATTTATGAAAAAAAGAGACAGAGACCTCAGAGACACAGAGACAGAGATAGAAGGCTAGAGGGGCTCCTTACCACGCTAGCTTTGCTTGCTGGAGGCTAAATTATGAGTAGAAAAATCTTCATTTCTCCTGTCCCCTGAAATATCTAGTTCCAGGAGCCATAAGGAATCTTCAGAAGTAAGGGCTCAACTCTCCTAAAACGCTAGCTTTGCTTGCTGGAGGCTACATTTTGAGTAGAAAAATCTTCATTTCTCCTGTCCCCTGAAATACCTAGTACCCAGGAGCCATGAGGAATCTTCTGAAGGATGGGCTCAACTCTCCTCCCCGGGAGGAATTAACAGAAGGGATTATTAACAAAAGAAAAAGTGGAACTGAGAGCCAGAGAAAAAACTTTACCTTTTAAAAAATAGTAAAAAATAAAAATTACCAAAAAAATGAGTAGACAGGAGCAGAGACAGAGACCTCGGAGACACAGAGACTGAGACAGAAGGCCAGAGGGGCTCCCTTCCACGTAAGCTTTGCTTGCTCAAGGCTAAATTATGAGTAGAAAATCTTCATTTCTTTTGTTCCCTGATATATACAGTCCCCAGGAAACATGAGGAATCTTCGGAAGGAAGGCCTTAACTCTCCTGCCATGCTAGCTTTGCTTGCTGGAGGCTAAATTATGAGTAGGAAAATCTTCTTTTCTCCTGTCCCCTGAAATATCAAGTTCCCAGGAGCCAAGAGGAATCTTCTGAACGAAGGGCTCAACTCTCCTGCCTGGGAGGAATGAACAGAAGGTATTATTAAGAAAACAATGGTGGAGCTGACAGCAAGAGAAAAATTTTACCTTTAAAAAAATCATAAAAAGGAAAAATTACCAAAAAAAAGAGGAGACAGGAGCACAGACAGAGACCGGAGTGATGCAGAGACAGAGATAGAAGGCCAGAGGGGCTCTCTACCACGCTAGCTTTGCTTGCTGGAGGATAAATTCTGAGTAGAAAATCTTCATTTCTCTTGTCCCGTGAAATATCTAGTTCCCAGGAGCCATGAGGAATCTTCTGAAGGAAGGGCTCAACTCTGCTGCCGGGGAGGAAGGAACAAAAGGGATTATTAACTAAACAAAAGGTGGAGCTGAGAGACAGAGAAAAATATTTAACTTTAAAGAAATCGTAAAAAGGAAAAATTACCAAAAAAATGAGGAGACAAAGCACAGACAGAGACCTGAGTGACGCAGAGACAGAGATAGAAGGCCAGAGAGGGTCTCTACCACGCTAGCGTTGCTTGCTGGAGGCTAAATTATGAGGAGAAAATCATTTCTCCTGTCCCCTGAAATATCTAGTTCCAGGAGCCATGAGGAATCTTCTGAAATAAGGGCTCAACTCTCCTGAAACACTAGCTTTGCTTGCTGGAGGCTAAATTATGAGAAGAAAACCTTCATTTCTCCTGTCCCCTGAAATACCTAGTACCCAGGAGCCATAAGGAATCTTCTGAAGGTTGGGCTCAACTCTCCTCCCTGGGAGGAATTAACAGAAGGGATTATTAACAAAACAAAAAGTGGAGCTGAGAGCCAGAGAAAAAACTTTACCTTTAAAAAAATAGTAAAAAGAAAAAATTACCAAAAAAATGAGACAGTGGCAGAAACAGAGACCTTGGAGACACAGAGACTGAGATAGAAGGCCAGAGGGGCTCCCTTCCACGCTAGGTTTGCTTGCTGGAGGCTAAATTATGAGTTGGGAGGAAGGAACAAAAGGGATTATTAACAAAACAAAAGTTGTAGCTGAGAGCCAGCGAAAAATCTTTAACTTTAAAAAAATTGTAAAAAGGAAAAATTACCAAAAAATAAAAAAGGAGGAGACAAGAGCAGAGGCAGAGACCTCAGAGACGCAGAGACAGAGATAGAAGGTCAGAGGGGCTCCCAACCACGCTAGCTTTGCTTGCTGGAGGCCAAAATATGAGTAGAAAATCTTCATTTCTACTGTCCCCTGAAATGTCTAGTTCTCAGGAGTAATGAGGAAACTTCTGAAGGAAGGGCTAAACTTTCCTGCCACGCTAGCTTTGCTTGCTGGAGGCTAAATTATGAGTAGAAAATATTAATTTCTCCTGTCCCCTGAAATATCTAGTTCCCAGGAGCCATGCGGAATCTTCTGAAGGAAGGGCTCAACTCTCCTGCTTGGGAGGAAGGAACAGAAGGGATTATTAACAAAACAAAAGGTGGAGCTGAGAGCCTGAAAAAAAAATCTTTACCTTTTAAAAATTCGTAAAAAGAAAAATTACCAAAAATAAATTGCGGAGACTGGAGCAGAGACAGAGAACTCGGAGACACATAGACAGAGGTACAAGGCCAGACGGGCTCCCTACCACGCTAGCTTTGATTGCTGGTGGCTAAATTATGAGTGGAAAATCTTCATTTCTACTGTACCCTGAAATATCTAGTTTCCAGGATCAATGAGGAATCTTCTGAAGGAAGGGCTCAACTCTCCTGCCATGCTAGCTTTGCTTGCTGGAGGCTAAATTATGAGAAGAAAATCCTCATTTCTCCTCTCTCCTAAAATAACTAGTTCCCAGGATCCATGAGGAATCTTCTGAAGGAAGGGCTCAACTCTCTGGCACGCTTGCTTTGCTTGGTGGAGGCTAAATTATGAGTAGAAAATCTTCATTTCTCTTGTCCCCTGAAATATCTAGTTCCCAGGAGCCATGAGGAATCTTCTGAAGGAAGGGCTCAACTGTCCTGCCTGGGAGGAAGGAACAGAAGGGATTATTAACAAAACAAAAGGTTGAGATGAGAGCCAGAGAAAAATCTATATCTTTTAAAAAATCGTAAAAAGGGAAAAATTACCCAAAAAAAATGAGCCAGGAGCAGAGACAGAGACCACAGAGACAGAGATAGAAGGCCAGAGGGGCTCCCTACCATGCTAGCTTTGCTTGCTGGAGGCTAAATTATGAGTAGAAAATCTTCCTTTCTCCTGTCCTCTGAAATATCTAGTTCCCAGGAGCCATGAGGAATCTTCTGAATGTAGGGCTCAACTCTCCTGCCACGCTAGCTTTGCTTGCTGGAGGCTAAATTATGAGTAGAAAATTTTCATTTCTCCTGTCCCCTGAAATATCTAGTTCCCAGGAGCCATGAGGAATCTTCTGAAGGAAGGGCTCAACTCTCCTGCCATACTAGCTTTGCTTGCTGGAGGCCAAATAATGAGTAGAAAATCTTCATTTCTCCTGTCCCCTGAAATATCTAGTTCCCAGGAGCCATGAGGAATCTTCTGAAGGAAGGGCTCAACTCTCCTGCCACGCTAACTTTGCTTGCTGGGGGCTAAATTATGAGAAGAAAATCTTCATTTCTCCTGTCCACTGAAATATCTAGTTCCCAGGAGCCATGAGGAATCTTCTGAAGGAAGGGCTCAACACTCCTGCCTGGGATGAAAGAACAGACGGGATTATTAACAAAACAAAAGATGGAACTGAGGGCCAGAAAAAAATATTTACCTTTAAAAAAATCGTAAAAAAGGAAATATTACCAAAAAAAATGAGGAGACAGGAGCAGAGACAGAGACCTCAGAGACACAGAGACAGACATAGAAGGTCAGAGGGGCTCCCAACCACGCTAGCTTTGCTTGCTGTAGGACGAATTATGAGTAGAAAATCTTCATTTCTACTGTCCCCTGAAATATCTAGTTCTCAGGAGCGATGAGGAAACTTCTGAAGGAAGGGCTCAACTCTCCTGCCACGCTAGCTTTGCTTGCTGGAGGCTAAATTATGAGTAGAAAATCTTCATTTCTCCTGTCCCCTGAAATATCTAGTTCCCAGGGGCCATGAGGAATCTTCTGAAGGAAGGGCTCAACTCTCCTGCCGGGGAGGAAGGAATAGAAGGGATTATGAACAAAACAAAAGGTGGAGCTGAGAGCAAGAAAAAAACTTTACCATTAAAAAAATCGTAAAAAGGAAATATCACCCAAAAAAATGAGCAGACAGAAGCAGAGACAGAGAACTCAGAGACACAGAGACAGAGATAGAAGGCCAGAGGGGTTCCCTTCCATGCTAGGTTTGCTTCCTGGAGGCTAAATTATGAGTTGAAAATCTTCATTTCTCCTGTCCCGTGAAATATCTAGTTCCCAGGAGCCATGAGGAATCTTCTGAAGGAAGGGCTAAACTCTCCTGCCTGGAGGAAGGAACAAAAGGGATTATTAACAAAACAAAGTTGTAGCTGAGAGTCAGAGAAAAATATTTAACTTTAAAAAAATCGTAAAAAGGAAAAATTACCAAAAAAATGAGGAGACAGGAGCACAGACAGAGACCTGAGTGACGCAGAGACAGAGATAGAAGGCCAGAGGGGCTGTCTACCACGCTAGCTTTGCTTGCTGGAGGCTAAATTATGAGTAGAAAATCTTCATTTCTCCTGTCCCCTGAAATATCTAGTTCCAGGAGCCATGAGGAATCTTCTGAAGTAAGGGCTCAACTCTCCTGAAACGCTAGCTTTGCTTGCTGGAGGCTAAATTATGAGAAGAAAATCTTCATTTCTCCTGTCCCCTGAAATATCTAGTTTCAAGGAGCCATGAGGTATCTTCTGAAGGAAGGGCTCAACTCTCCTGCCTGGGTGGAAGAAACAGAAGGAATTATTAACAAAACAAAAGGTGGAGCTGAGAGCCAGAGGAAAATCTTTACCTTTAAACAAATCGTAAAAAGGTGACATTACCAAAAAAAAATTAGGGGACAGGAGCAGAGACAGAGACCTCAGAGACAGAGATAGAAGGCCGGAAGGGCTCCCTACATAGTTAGCTTTGCTAGCTGAAGGCTAAATTATAAGTAGAAAATCTTCATTTCCCCTGTCCCATGAAATATCAAGTTCCCAGGAGCCATGAGGAATCTTTTGAAGGACGGGCTCAACTCTCCTAGCACGCAAGGTTTGCTTGCTGGAGGCTAAATTATGAATAGAAAATCTTGATTTCTCCTGTCCCCTGAAATACCTAGTACCCAGGAGCCATGAGGAATCTTCTGAAGGATGGGCTCAACTCTCCTCCCTGGGAGGAATTAACAAAAGGGATTATTAACAAAAAATAAGTGGAGCTGACAGCCAGAGAAAAACTTTACCTTTAAAAAAATAGTATAAAGAAAAAATTACCAAAAAAAATGAGTAGACAGGAGCAGAGACAGAGACCTCGGAGACACAAAGACTGAGATAGAAGGCCAGAGGGGCTCCCTTCCACGCTAGGTTTGCTTGCTGGAGGCTAAATTATGAGTTGAAAATCTTGATTTCTCCTCTCCCCTGAAATATCTAGTTCCCAGGAGCCATGAGGAATCTTCTGAAGGAAGGGCTCAACTCTCCTGCCTGGGGGGAAGAAACAAAAAGGATTATTAACCAAACAAAAGTTGTAGGTGAGAGCCAGAGAAAAATCTTTAACTTTAAAAAAATCGTAGAAAGGAAAAATTACCAAAAAAAAAGATATGAGGAGACAGGAGCAGAGGCAGAGACCTCAGAGACACAGAGACAGAGATAGAAGGCCAGGGGGGCTCCCTATCAGGCTAGCTTTGCTTGCTCGAGGCTAAATTATGAGTAGAAAATCTTCATTTCTCCTGTTCCCTGAAATATACAGTTCCCAGGAACCATGAGGAATCTTCGGAAGGAAGGGCTTAACTCTCCTGCCACGCTAGCTTTGCTTGCTGGAGGCTAAATTATGAGTAGAAAATCTTTATTTCTACTGTCCGCTGAAATATCTATTTCCCAGGAGCCTTGAGCAATCTTCTGAAGGAAGGGCTAAACTCTCCTGCCACGCTAGCTTTGCTTGCTGGAGGCTAAATTATGAGTAGAAAATCTTCATTTCTCCTGTCCCTTAAAATATCTCGTTCCCAGGAACCATGAGGAATCTTCTAAAAGAAGGGATCAACTCTCCTGCCAGGCTAGCTTTGCTTGCTGGAGGCTAAATTATGAGTAGAAATTCTTCATTTTTCCTTTCCCCTGAAATATCTAGTTCCCAGGATCCATGAGGAATCTTCTGAAGGAAGGGCTCAACTCTTCTCCGTGGGAAGAAGCAACAGAAGGGATTATTAACAAAACAAAAGGTGGAACTGAGAGCCAGAGAAAATCTTGACCTTTAAAAAAATCTAAATAGGAAAAATTACGAACCAAAAAAAATGAGGGGACAGGAGCAGAGACAGAGACCTCAGAGACACAGAGACAGAGATAGAAGGCCAGAGGTTATCCGTACCATGCTAGCTTTGCTTGCTGAAGGCTAAATTATGAGTAGAAAATCATCATTTCTCCTGTCCTCTGAAATACCTAGTTCCCAGGAGCCATGAGGAATCTTCTGAAGGAAGGGCTCAATTCTCCTGCCACGCTAGATTTTCTTGTTGTAGGCTAAATTATGTGTAGAATATCTTCATTTCTCCTGTTCTCTGAAATATCTATATCCCAGGAGCCATGAAGGAATGTTCTGAAGGAAGCTATCAACTCTGCTGGCACGCAAGCTTTGCTTGCTGTTGGCTAAATTATGAGTAGAAAATCTTCATTTCTCCTCTCCCCTAAAATATCTAGTTCCCAGGAGCCATGAGGAAACTTCTGAAGGAAGGGCTCAACTCTCCTGCCAGGGAGGAAGTAACAGAAGAGATTATTAACTAAACCAAAGGTGGAGCTGAGAGTCAGAGAAAAAGCTTTACCTTTAAAAAAATCATAAAAAAGAAAAATTACAAAATAAAATGAGGAGACAGAAGCAGGGAAAGAGACCTCAGAGACACAGAGACAGAGATAGAAGGCAAGAGGGGCTCCCTTTCATGCTAGCTTTGCTTGCTGGAGTCTAAATTTTTAATAGAAAATCTTCATTTCTCCTCTCTCCTGAAATATCTAGTTCCCAGGAGCCATGAAGAATCTTCTGAAGGAAGGGCTCATCTCTCCTGCCACGCTATCTTTGCTTGCTGGAGGCTAAATTATGAAAAGAAAATCTTCATTTCTCCTGTCCACGGAAATATCTCATTCCCAGGATCCATGAGGAATCTTCTGAAGGAAGGGCTCAACTCTCCTGCCACGCTAGCTTTGTTGCTGAAGGTTAAACTATGAGCAGAAAATGTTCATTTCTCCTGTCCCCTGAAATATCTAGTTCCCAGGAGCCATGAGGAATCTTCCGAAGGAAGGTCTCAACTCTGCTGCCACGCTAGCTTTGCTTGCTCAAGGCTAAATTATGAGTAGAAAATCTTCATTTCTCCTGTCCGCTGAAATATCTTGTTCCCAGGAGCAATGAGGAATCTTCTGAAGGAAGGGGTCAACACTCCTGCTAGGCTAGCTGTGCTTGCTGGAGGCTAAATTGTGAGTAGAAATTCTTCATTTCTCTTTCACCTGACATATCTAGTTCCCAGGAGCCATGAGGAATCTTCTGAAGGAAGGGCTCAACTCTCCTGCTTGGGAGGAAGCAACAGAAGGGATTATTAACAAAACAAAAGTTGGAGCTGAGGACTAGAGAAAAATCTTTACCTTTAAAAAAATCGTAAAAAGGAAAAATTACCAACCAAAAAAAAATGAGAGGACAGGAGCAGAGACAGAGACCTCAGAGACACAAAGACAAAGATAGAAGGCCAGAGGGTATCCCTACCACGCTAGGTTTGCTTGAGGAAGGCTAAACTATGAGTAGAAAATCTTCATTTCTCCTGTCCCCTGAAATACCAAGTTCCCAGGAGCCATGAGGAATCTTCTGAAGGAAGGGCTCAACTCTCCTGCACGCTAGCTTTGCTTGCTGGAGGCTAAATAATGTGTAGAATATCTTCATTTCTCCTCTGCCCTAAAATATCTATTTCCCAGGAGCCATGACTAATGTTCTGAAGGAAGGGCTCAACTCTCCTTGCACGCAAGCTATGCTTGCTGGAGGCTAAATTATGAGTAGAAAATCTTCATTTCTCCTGTCCCCTCAAATATCTAGTTCCCAGGAGCCGTGAGGAATCTTCTGAAGGAAGGGCTCAACTCTCCTGCCACGCTAGCTTTGCTTGCTGGAGGCTAAATTATAAGTAGAAAATCTTCATTTCTCCTGTCCCCTGAAATATCTAGTTCCCAGGAGCCATGAGAAATCTTCTGAAGGAAGGGCTCAACTCTCTTGGCATGCTAGCTTTGCTTGCTAGAGGCAAAATTTTGAGTAGAAAATCTTCATTTCTCCTGTCCCCTAAAATATCTAGATCCCAGGAGCCATGAGGAATCTTTTGAAGGAAGGGCTCAACTCTCCTGCCTGGGAGGAAGGAACAGAAAGGATTATTAACAAAACAAAAGGTGGAGCTGAGAGCCAGAGAAAAATCTTTGCCTTTAAAGAAATCGTAAAAATGAAAATTTACCAAAAAAAGAAAATGAGGAGACAGGAGCAGAGCCAGAGACCTCAGAGACACAGAGACAGAGATAAAAGGCCAGAGGGTATCCCTCCCACCCTAGCTTTGCTTGCTGGAGGCTAAATTATGAGTAAAAAGTCTTCATTTCTCCAGTCTCCTGAAATATCTAGTTCCCAGGAGACTTGAGGCATCTTCTGAAAGAAGGGCTCAACTCTCCTGCCACGCAAGCTTACCTTGCTGGTGGCTCAATTATGAGTAGAAAAACTTCATTTCTAATGTCCCCTGAAATATCTATTTCCCAGGAGCCATGAGGAATCTTCTGAAGGATGGGCTAAACTCTCCTGCCATGCTAGCTTACCTTGCTGGAGGCTAAATTATGAGTAGGAAATCTTCATTTCTTTTGCCTCTTGAAATATCTAGTTCCCAAGAGCCATGAGGAATCTTCTGAATTAAGGGCTCAACTCTCCTGCCATGCTAGCTTTGTTTGCTGGAGGCTAAATTATGTGTAGAAAATCTTCATTTCTCCTGTCTCCTGCAATATCTAGTTCCCAGGAGCCATTAGGGATCTTCTGAAGGAAGGGCTCAACTCTCAAGCCTGGGAGGAAAGAACAGAAGGGATTATTAACAAAACAAAAGGTGGAGCTGAGAGCCAGAGAAAAATCTTTACCTTTACAAAAATCGTAAAAATAAAAACTTAGAAAAAAATTGAGGAGACAGGAGCAGAGAAAGAGATCACAGAGACACAGAGACAGAGATAAAAGGCGTGAGGGGCTCCCTTTCACACTAGCTTTGCTTTCTGGAGGCTAAATTATAAATAGAAAATCTTCATTTCTCCTGTCCCCTGAAATATCTAGTTCCCAGGATCCATGAGGAAACTTCTGAAGAAATGGTTCAACTCTCCTTCCACGCTAACTTTGCTTGCTGGAGGCTAAATTATGAGTAGAAAATCTTCATATCTCCTGTCCCCTAAAATATCTAGTTCCCAGGAGCCATAAGAAAACTTCTGAAGGAAGGGCTCAACTCTCCTGCCACGCTAGCTTTGCTTGCTGGAGGCTTAAGTATGAGTAGAAAATCTGCATTTCTCCTGTCCCCTGAAATATCTAGTTCCCAGGAGCCATGAGGAAACTTCTGAAGGAAGGGCTCAACTCTCCTGCCACGCTCGCTTTGCTTGCTAGAGGGAAAATTATGAGTAGAAAATCTTCATTTCTCCTGTCCCCTGAAAGATCTAGTTTCCAGGAGCCTTGAGGAATCTTCTGAAGGAAGGGCTCAACTCTCCTTCCTAGGAGGAGGGAACAGAAGGGATTATAAACAAAAGAAAAGGTAGAGCTGATAGCCACAAAAAAATTTCTCTTTAATAAAATCGTAAAAATGAAAAATTATCAAAAAAAATGAAGAGACAGCTGCAGAGACAGAGACCTCAGAGACATAGAGACAGAGATAGAAGGCCAGAGGGGCTCCCTACCACGCTAACTTTGCTTGCGGGAGGCTAAATTATGAGTAGAAAATCTTCATTTCTCCTGTCCCCTGAAATATCTAGTTCCCAAGAGCCATGAGGATTCTTCTGATTTAAGGGCACAAATCCCCTGCCACGCTAGCTTTGCTTGCTGGAGGCTAACTTATGAGTAGAAAATCATCACTTCTCCTGTCCCCTGAAATATCTAGTTCCCAGGAGCCATGAGGAATCTTCTGAAGAAAGGGCTCAACTCTCCTGCCACAGTAGCTTTGCTTTCTTGAGGCTAAATGATGAGAAGAAAAATCTTCATTTCTCCTTTCCCCTGAAAAATCTAGGTTCCAGGAGCCATGAGGAATCTTCTGAAAAAAGGGCTCAACTCTCTTCCACGCTTGCTTTGCTTGCTGGAAGCTAAATTATGAGTAGAAAATCTTCATTTCTCCTGTTCCGTAAAACATATAGTTTGCAGGAGCCATGAGGAATCTTTTGAAGGAAGGGCTCAACTCTCCTTCCTGATAGGAAGGAAAAGAAGGGATTATTAACAAAACAAAAGGTGGAGCTGAGAGCCAGAGAAAAATCTTGGCCTTTAAAGATATCGTAAAAATAAAAAATTACCAAAAATAAATGAGGAGACAGAAGGAGAGACAGAGACCTCAGAGACACAGAGACAGAGATAAAAGGCCAGAGCGGCTCCCAACAACTCTAGCTTTGCTTGCTGGAGGCAAAATTATGAGTAGAAAATCTTCATTTCTACTGTCCCCTGAAATATCTTTTTCCCAGGAGCCATGAGCAATCTTCTGAAGGAAGGGCTAAACTCTCCTGCCACGCTAGCTTTGCTTACTGGAGGCTAAATTATGAGTAGAAAATCTTCATTTCTCTTGTCCCCTGAAATATCTAGTTCCCAGCAGCCATTAGGGATCTTCTGAAGGAAGGGCTCAACTCTCAAGCCTGGGAGGAAGGAACAGCATGGATTATTAACAAAACAAAAGGTGGAGCTGAGAGCCAGAAAAAAATCTTTTTCTTTAAAAAAATCGTAAAAAGGAAAAATTACAAAAACAAAGAGGAGTCAGGAGCAGAGACAGAGACCTCAGCGACACAGAGACAGAGATAGAAGGCGATAGGGGCTCCCTTTCACGCTAGCTTTGCTTGCTGGAGGCTAAATTATGACTAGAAAATCTTCATTTGTCCTGTCCCCCAAAATATCCAGTTCCCAGGAGCCATGAGGAATCTTCTCAAGGAAGGGCTAAGCTCTCCTGCCACGGTAACTTTGCTTGCTGGAGGCTAAATTATGATTAGAAAATCTTCATTTCTCCTGTCCCCTGAAATATCTAGTTCCTAGGAGCCAGGAGGAATCTTCTGAAGGAAGGGCTCAACTCTCCTGCTTGGGAGGAAGGAACAGAAGGGATTATTAACAAAACAAAAGGTTTGGCTGAGAGCCAGAGAAAAATATTTTCCTTTAAAAAAACCGTAAAAAGGAAAAATTACCAAAAAAATGAGGAGAGAGGAGCAGAGTCAGAGACCTCAGAGAAATAGAGACAGAGATAGAAGGCCAGAGGGGCTGCCTTCCACGCCATCTTTGCTTGCTGGTGGTTAAATTATGAGTAGAAAATCTTCATTTCTCCTGTCCCCAGAAATATCTAGTTCCCAGCAGCCATGAGGAATCTTCTGAAAGAAGGACTCAACTCTCCTGCCACGCTTGCTTTGCTTGCTGTAGGCTAAATTATGTGTATGATATCTTCATTTCTCCTGTTCCCTGAAATATCTATTTCCCAGGAGCCATGAGAATTGTTCTGAAGGAAGCTGTCAACTCTCCTGCCATGCAAGCTTTGCTTGCTGTTGGCTAAATTATGAGTAAGAAATCTTCATTTCTCCTGTCCCCTAAAATATCTAGTTCCCAGGAGCCATGCGGAATCTTCTGAACGAAGGGCTCAAGTCTCCTGCCAGGGAGGAAGTAACAGAAGGGATTATTAACTAAACAAATGGTGGAGATGAGAGCCAGAAAAAAAAAATTTACCTTTAAAAAAATCGTAAAAAGGAAAAATTACCAAAAAAAATGAGGAGACAGGAGAAAGAGACCGCAGAGACACAGAGACACAGATAGAAGGCCAGAGGGGCTCCCTACCACGCTAGCTTTGCTTGCTGGAGGCAAAATTATGAGTAGAAAATCTTCATTTCTTATGTCCCTTGAAATATCTAGTTCGAAAGAGCCATGAGGAATCTTCTGAATTAAGGGCTCAACTCTCCTACCATGCTAGCTTTGCTTGCTGGAGGCTAAATTATGAGTAGAAAATCTTCATTTCTCCTGTCCCCTGAAATATCTAGTTCCCAGGAGCCATTAGGTAACTTCTGAAGGAAGGGCTCAACTCTCAAGCCTGGGAGGAAGGAACAGAAGGGATTATTAACAAAACAAAAGGTGGAGCTGAGAGCCAGAAAAAAATCTTTGCCTTTAAAAAAAAACGTAAAAAGGAAATACTAGAAAATAAAATTAGGAGACAGGAGCAGGGAAAGAGACCTCAGAGGCACAGAGACAGATATAGAAGGCGAGAGGGGCTCCCTTTCATGCTAGCTTTGCTTGCTGGAGTCTAAATTTTAAATAGAAAATCTTCATTTCTCCTGTCCCCTAAAATATCTAGTTCCCAGGAGCCATGAGGAATCTTCTGAAGGAAGGGCTGAACTCTCCTGCCAAGCTAGCTTTGCTTGCTTGAGGCTAAATTATGAGAAGAAAATCTTCATTTCTCCTGTCCCCTGAATTATCTAGTTCCCAGGAGCCATGAGGAATCTTCCAAAGGAAGGGCTCCACACTCCTGCCTGGGATGAAAGAACAGACGGGATCATTAACCGAACAAAAGATGGAGCTGAGAGCCAGAAAAAAATATTTACCTTTAAAAAAATCGTAAAAAAGGAAAAATTACCAAAAAAATGGGGAGACAGGAGCAGAGCCAGAGACCTCAGACACACAGAGACAGAGATAGAAGGTCAGAGGGGCTCCCAACCACACTAGCTTTGCTTGCTGGAGGCCAAAATATGAGTAGAAAATCTTCATTTCTACTGTCCCCTGAAATGTCTAGTTCTCAGGAGTAATGAGGAAACTTCTGAAGGAAGGGCTAAACTTTCCTGCCACGCTAGCTTTGCTTGCTGGAGGCTAAATTATGAGTAGAAAATATTAATTTCTCCTGTCCCCTGAAATATCTAGTTCCCAGGAGCCATGCGGAATCTTCTGAAGGAAGGGCTCAACTCTCCTGCTTGGGAGGAAGGAACAGAAGGGATTATTAACAAAACAAAAGGTGGAGCTGAGAGCCTGAAAAAAAAATCTTTACCTTTTAAAAATTCGTAAAAAGAAAAATTACCAAAAATAAATTGCGGAGACTGGAGCAGAGACAGAGAACTCGGAGACACATAGACAGAGGTACAAGGCCAGACGGGCTCCCTACCACGCTAGCTTTGATTGCTGGTGGCTAAATTATGAGTGGAAAATCTTCATTTCTACTGTACCCTGAAATATCTAGTTTCCAGGATCAATGAGGAATCTTCTGAAGGAAGGGCTCAACTCTCCTGCCATGCTAGCTTTGCTTGCTGGAGGCTAAATTATGAGAAGAAAATCCTCATTTCTCCTCTCTCCTAAAATAACTAGTTCCCAGGATCCATGAGGAATCTTCTGAAGGAAGGGCTCAACTCTCTGGCACGCTTGCTTTGCTTGGTGGAGGCTAAATTATGAGTAGAAAATCTTCATTTCTCTTGTCCCCTGAAATATCTAGTTCCCAGGAGCCATGAGGAATCTTCTGAAGGAAGGGCTCAACTGTCCTGCCTGGGAGGAAGGAACAGAAGGGATTATTAACAAAACAAAAGGTTGAGATGAGAGCCAGAGAAAAATCTATATCTTTTAAAAAATCGTAAAAAGGGAAATATTACCCAAAAAAAATGAGCCAGGAGCAGAGACAGAGACCACAAAGACAGAGATAGAAGGCCAGAGGGGCTCCCTACCATGCTAGCTTTGCTTGCTGGAGGCTAAATTATGAGTAGAAAATCTTCCTTTCTCCTGTCCTCTGAAATATCTAGTTCCCAGGAGCCATGAGGAATCTTCTGAATGTAGGGCTCAACTCTCCTGCCACGCTAGCTTTGCTTGCTGGAGGCTAAATTATGAGTAGAAAATTTTCATTTCTCCTGTCCCCTGAAATATCTAGTTCCCAGGAGCCATGAGGAATCTTCTGAAGGAAGGGCTCAACTCTCCTGCCATGCTAGCTTTGCTTGCTGGAGGCTAAATTATGAGTAGAAAATTTTCATTTCTCCTGTCCCCTGAAATATCTAGTTCCCAGGAGCCATGAGGAATCTTCTGAAGGAAGAGCTCAACTCTCCTGCCATGCTAGCTTTGCTTGCTGGAGGCCAAATAATGAGTAGAAAATCTTCATTTCTCCTGTCCCCTGAAATATCTAGTTCCCAGGAGCCATGAGGAATCTTCTGAAGGAAGGGCTCAACTCTCCTGCCACGCTAACTTTGCTTGCTGGGGGCTAAATTATGAGAAGAAAATCTTCATTTCTCCTGTCCACTGAAATATCTAGTTCCCAGGAGCCATGAGGAATCTTCTGAAGGAAGGGCTCAACACTCCTGCCTGGGATGAAAGAACAGACGGGATTATTAACAAAACAAAAGATGGAACTGAGGGCCAGAAAAAAATATTTACCTTTAAAAAAATCGTAAAAAAGGAAATATTACCAAAAAAAATGAGACAGGAGCAGAGACCTCAGAGACACAGAGACAGACATAGAAGGTCAGAGGGGCTCCCAAACACGCTAGCTTTGCTTGCTGTAGGACGAATTATGAGTAGAAAATCTTCATTTCTACTGTCCCCTGAAATATCTAGTTCTCAGGAGCGATGAGGAAACTTCTGAAGGAAGGGCTCAACTCTCCTGCCACGATAGCTTTGCTTGCTGGAGGCTAAATTATGAGTAGAAAATCTTCATTTCTCCTGTCCCCTGAAATATCTAGTTCCCAGGGGCCATGAGGAATCTTCTGAAGGAAGGGCTCAACTCTCCTGCTTGGGAGGAAGGAACAGAAGGGATTATTAACAAAACAAAAGGTGGAGCTGAGAGTCAGAAAAAAATCTTTACCTTTAAAAAAATTGTAAAAAGAAAAATTACCAAAAAAAATGCAGAGACAGGAGCAGAGACAGAGAACTCGGAGACACATAGACAGAGGCAGAAGGCCAGAGGGGCTCCCTACCACGCTAGCTTTGCTTGCTGGTGGCTAAATTATGAGTAGAAAATCTTCATTTCTACTGTCCCCTGAAATATCTAGTTCTCAGGATCAATGAGGAATCTTCTGAAGAAAGGGCTCAACTCTTCTGCCATGCTAGATTTGCTTCCTGGAGGCTAAATTATGAGAAGAAAATCCTCATTTCTCCTGTCTCCTGAAATAACTAGTTCCCAGGATCCATGAGGAATCTTCTGAAGGAAGGGCTCAACTCTCCGGCCACGCTTGCTTTGCTTGGTGGAGGCTAAATTATGAGTAGAAAAGCTTCATTTCTCCTGTCCCCTGAAATATCTAGTTCCCAGGAGCCATGAGGAATCTTCTGAAGGAAGGGCTCAACTGTCCTGCCTGGTAAGAAGGAACAGAAGGGATTATTAACAAAACAAAAGGTTGAGCTGAGAGCCAGAGAAAAATCTATATCTTTTAAAAAATCGTAAAAAGGGAAAAATTACCAAAAAAAATGAGACAGGAGCAGAGACAGAGACCTCAGAGACACAGAGACAGAGATAGAAGACCAGGGGGGCTCCCTACCACACTAGCTTTGCTTGCTGGAGGTTTAATTATGAGTAGAAAATCTTCATTTCTCCTGTCCCCTGAACTATCTAGTTCCCAGGAGCCATGAGGAATCTTGTGAACGTAGGGCTCAACTCTCCTGCCACGCTAGCTTTGCTTCCTGGAGGCTAAATTATGAGTAGAAAATCTTCATTTCTCCTGTCCTCTGAAATATCTATTTCCCAGGAGCCATGAGGAATCTTCTGAAGCATGGGCTCAACTCTCCTACCACGCTAGCTTTGCTTGCTGGAGGCTAAATTTTGAGTAGAAAATCTTCATTTCTCCTGTCCCCTGAAATATCTAGTTCCCAGGAGCCATGAGGTATCTTCTGAAGGAAGGGCTCAACTCTCCTGACACGCTAGCTTTGCTTGCTGGAGGCTAAATTATGAGTAGAAAATCTTCATTTCTCTTGTCCTCTGAAATATCTAGTTCCTAGGAGCCATGAGGAATCTTCTGAAAGAAGGGCTCAACTCTCCCGCCACGCTAGCTTTGCTTGCTGGAGGCTAAATTATGAGTAGAATTTCATTTATTTTTTATAACTACTCACAGTGAGGCCCCATGAGGAATAATTTATTGAGTTGAATTTTTTGTTTTAAGACTTCATCTCAGGGTCATGAAAAAATGAAAAAAAATTCTCATATTTGAATATTGGAAATAAATGACTATGATATAATTGATAATTAGTTTCCTTTAAATCCAGGAAATAAGACTATAAATATTGATTTGGAAATAAATATTTAACTGATAACAGCTTTTCGGTTTTTATGGAATCAGTCACACATTTTCACAATTAATTTAAATTGTAGAAAATCATAAAATTAAGCATTAAATACTCCATGAAAGTGTGTATGTACATTACTGTGGTCTTTTTCTGTCCTCTATTGCTTTGATACAAGAACACCAAACTCTGGTCTGTCTCCAGCTCTCTCACTTGGACCCAGGGTCTTTATATTTATTTACACTTATGCATGTTCCTTCTCTGGATCTGTAAAAGAATACTTCCCTGGAAAAATCCTAATTCTTAAAAAATACTAGACTGAGAAAAACACTGCCCATTTATGTGTATTTCAGAAGCATTCACAATTGCTAAGAAATGGAATGTCCAAGAACAGATGAATGGGTTGAAAAAAAATGTGGTACATATACACTATGGAAAACTACATAGCCATTAAAAATGAGATCCTGGCACTTTACAGAAAGTTGAAAACTATGAAAGACTTAGTGCTAAGTGACCAAGCCAGGGACCAGCAGTTAGCGTAATGCCTATGTCGCTGAACTCCCATGTCTTTCTGGCAAGCGAATGATTCCTATAGCAAAAACCTCTCCAAAAAAAAAAAAAAAAAAAAAAGGAAAAGAAAAAACGTGAAGCAAGCCAGACTATGAAAGGGAGGCATTGTATGTGCCCACTAAAAAATATACCAAATGTTTGCCCTCTCTTGTAGAAACTGAAAGACCATAAGGTGTAAAATATGAAGTGCAACTGTAGTTAATATAGACAATGTGAGAGGGGAGTGTGCAGTGGGGGAAGGGAGGGGCTTGGGGAAGAAAGTGAAACAATACAATGTATTTGTGCTGAGAAAATTAATTTCATATGCTCTAAAGATGCATTAATTAAATGTAAAAAGAGCATAAACTAAAAAATACTAGACTCTGATATTTGACCCATGAAAAGTCTCAGTGAATGAACACTTTCTTAAGGTAATTACTGTTGAAATGTTACCAGAGAAAGTAAAGAACAACCATGAGAAGTGCGGGCACCAGCAGGGCAGGTAAGGCACGTGTGGGCTCCCCCTGTTGTCCACAGTGTTCAGTGCAGGATTGGCCTGGCTGTGAGTAAACAGGGATTAAGGGCATTGCTCACTCTATGTCCACTAGTTGAATTTCTGAAATCCAGTGTTCAGATAATTTAGTGCTATAATTTTGAAAACTCAAGCAGTAGTGAAACCTATTACCCTGTCCCATAATGATATTTAATGACAATAACAAGAAGCAAAGCTCAAGTGAGTTTAAAAAGTCTATACACCAATAATGAATCAATGAATTTTTCTAAAGAATTATCTATCTAATTTTTTAGCATAATAATAATTATTATTTTAAAAATATTTGCTACAGGGCACATGCACTCACTAGAGAGAGAGAGGGTGAGGTTAGGGTGTGGAGGAGAATGAGAAAGCAAGCTGCTAGGTCTAGGACTCAAACTATAGTCAGCCATGTGAGTATCAAGCACTTTAACCAACATGCCACCTGTTGAGTCCAAAATTTGCAATTTGAAATGTAAATAATAACAGTTACAGAATGCCCCATCCCCCAAAAAAGAGAGAGCAAGAGACAGACAGAGAGAGAGAGAGAGGAAGGAAAGGTAAGGAAGGGAAGCATTATCCACAAGTATTACTGTAACAAAATATGTACAGATCTATGTGGAGTAAATTCTGAAAACATTTTGAAAGAAATGAAAAAAATCTAAGTTAATGGATTCATATTCCTTTTCAATGATAAAAAAAATATAGTATTGGGGCCAAATCCATGGCCTAGTGGTTAAGGCAGCTAGATCCCACATGGCTGACTATGAGGTTCAAGTCACCATGAGAAACATGCCAGGCATATGTGCATGCATGGCCCAACTTCCTCAAGGACAGAGGAATGGAGAAGGGACTGTGGTGTGACCATTCCCCATGGAGGGTGCTTTCTATTCTTTCTGTGTCTCTCTTGTGAGCATGTGCCACCTACTGGTGTGGGGGCAGGGGACACAACAGTATTAACAAGACTTCCGTTCCTCCCAGTGTGATTGACTGATTTATCACAATCCCAATAAAACATATTGACAAACATTTTCAACTTTGTGTAATTGAGACAATACTGAAAATGGAGAAACCTGAAGAGTTGATAGTTCCTGATTTAAAAATGTGTTATAAATCTATACTCACAAGGGTCCCTTCCTCTGACAACCTGTCCTGGGGAATATATTTCCAGTCTAAAGTGTGTGGTACACTTTCAGATCACAGCGGGTATTGAAATAGAAAACTGTTAAGAGGTGCTGTTGTTCTAATGAATCCTCGCCCTGGTCAGCTAGCCTAACTCAGAGCTGAAATGACCAGGTTGTGTAGCCACCCTCTTCAGTTTGGAATCATCATCTGTAGTCTCTAGCTCCTGATAGCTTTATAAAAAGTCATAGGCACACAGAAGCTTCTGCCATGTGATGCCCTGGTCTAATTAGGACTGCACATGCTGAACACACTCACAATAAGATTCTCAAGCAGATGGGGACCCCTGACCTTGAACCTTCAAAATCCTGAGATAAATAAAAAGTATTCTTTGTAAAGTACTAAATGTGCTATTCAGTTATTAAGCAACAGAGAACTGACTAAAATGACGGTCTAAAAAAGCCCACTTCGGAAGAGGGTAGGAGAAGGGGGAGAGTGTAAGGACAATAATTAAGGAGGAAAATAGAAAAGCAAGACATTTATGGAACATAGAAATGGATTATTATCTATTGATGATAATTTTTTTATATCCTAAACTGGACTGGTGTGAAGTGTATTCATATTGGGTAAATTCCACTTATTAGCTAAGCAATGTATAGTGATTAAATGTATAAAAGCAATTAAAAACTAACCTACTTTAAGTACAAAGACACAGGTTGTCTAAAGAAAAGGAATGAAGAAAGATAGATCATGTTAACACAGCACAGCAAAGTTGGAGTAGCTGTATGCATATCAGACACAGCCACCACAGAGAAAGGGCAATGATCAGGGACTGAGGAGGAGGATGGAGGGTCATATAAGTAGAGCAAGGGGAATTTTCAGGTAGTGAATTATGTAGCACTTTATTGTAATGGTGCATAATGCATTGTGTTTTGGTCAAACCCTGCAGACCAGGACAACAGAGAGTGACACCTGATGGAAATGTGGACTTGGGTGCATAGTAACGTGTGAATGCTGGTCAACACCGTAACCAATGTCCCACTCCAGTGCATGTGGTAGATGCTGTAGAAGATGCTGTGTAGGGAGTCAATCATCTCTCTGTACTCTCTGCTTAATTCTTTTTTAAATGTAAAACTGTCCTAAAATAAAAGTCCAGTTAGACAGAAACAAATGGTGATCATCTTATGAAGTAAGACACAAATTAAGCCAAAAGAAACAACTGTGCCTCCTCAGAGGAGCACTTTTGAGGAAGATAACACCATGTGAATCCTTATCACAAAAAAACTGGAGTAACTGGATTAACATCAGACCCAGCACACCACAGAGAAAACCACCAGGGGTTGTAAGGAGGATGAGGGATAAATAAGTAGAACCAGGACCATTTTCAGGTAGTGAAATTATTTTGCACTGAATAATAAGGACTCAGGACCACCTGGGGAGACAAATGATGAAGACAGCAGGGCACAAGAGGGAAGGAGCCTGGGCCCATACAATTTTAGAGACAGTCAGATACAATTATTTCTCCTGGGTGCTTAAAATTGACATCTAGGTCTCTGGTTAACACCTTTGGGGGACCCCTCAGGCCTCTGTCCCAACTGCTGCCAGCGACCAAACACAGAGCAGGGAGGGGCCCTCACAGGTGATCCCTGAGACCTTGGGAGACAGGACCAGACTGCCTGAGGCAGAGGACACTAAGTCAGGACACTGAGCCTCATCCAGGAAATTCCCGACTACTGTGTCTGGCAGCAGAAGGGGACATGGTGCCACTCAGATTAATGCCCTAGGTTTGTTGCAGGGCCAGATGGGGCCTGAGATGGACAAACCACAGGCTGCAATCAGCCATGTCCACCTGCCCAGGCATCTACCTTCCAGTGGACAGCACCTCCTGTGTGTGCACAGGGGAGAGCTGAGGACACTGTTCCTAGAACCTGCCTCACCTCCGTCCTCCAGATGGCATGAGGACTGGCCCAGTTTGCTGGGCATGTTTGACTCAGAGACAGAACTCTTCCCCGGATTGTAAGTGATCAGTTGCAGACAAAGGGATACTGGCGAGCAGAGGCAGAGCTGTGGAGCCCTTGAGAGCACTGAAGGGCTTGCTGCCTGCCACTGAAATGGCCTTCCCTCTGACAGCCACTGGGACAGTGGTGGGTCACTGTGCTGCTGGTGATCCAGAGCTTGAGACAAGCCCCATGGTCCCCTGTACCTCCCTGGGTGATGCTAGCCTGTGTAGTCTTGATCTAGAGATGAAACATCCTCAGGAGAGGCATAAGAACTGACCAAAAGGAGTTCTGCCTGCCAGGAAGTCCACAGAAAAGACTGTCAGAGCACTGGATCCATGACGGGAACCTCAGAGGTTCTCAGGTGGCCTGTGATGGAGGCCAGGGCTCCCATGTTACAATCCTTGTGCCTGCCAACCCATTCATTTTTTTTCTTTTTCTTAAATTATCATCATATTCTTTATATTACATTGAATTACATATAACTTTACAGTGTATTTTGAAGAAAGTCCAGATGTGGTTGACTAAGACATTGTGAGTTGGAAGCAAAGAGTAAATAAAAGAAAGGAGTACAAAGAAAGGCTGGATCTCTCAAATGCACAAATGAAACAGCCCAGAAATGATTCCTTGAGCCAAGAAAATCTGGGGCTGGAAACTCTAGAAACAGTACATTTCCCAGATATCCATGGGGATCACAGGAACTCAGAAGTAGAGCTAAAGAGGGAAGCAGAAAATGCCAGTCATCACAACTATGGGTCAGACATGGATCTGAAAAGTGTCCATGATGAAGAGAACGTCACTGGGGCCAGCAGTTACAGAATGGTTATGTCACTGGACTCCCATGAAGTCAATCCCACTTCAAGTCCCGGACCCAATGGTTTAATTTCACGCCAGGAGCGTGTGCGTGCATACCCAATATTCTGAGAGGAGCACGGAGCAGAAGGGATTGCAGCCTGACCATCGCCCTGGGGTGTGATTTCTCACTTTCTGTTTCTCTGTCTCTCTCTGTCTTTCTGGTGAGCACATGCACCCTATACCAAAACCTCTCAAAATAAAAAGAGAACTTCACTGTGTCTTGTGGAAACACGTAAAGCCAGAAATACCCTGACAGGTGTGGGAGGAAAACAGAGTGAAAGAAGAGCTCACAGGACAAACTGTCTCCAAATCACATCTTTGCAGTTGGACATGCAGCTTGGGAGTGAGATTCAGAAGCTTTGGACCTTGCTGAGTTACACCAAGACCGTGATGAAACCACAGAAAAATATCCACTAAGAAGGAAAAATCCTTCATAGAGATGGACAGAAAACTGTGTAGTATGTTTAGAGATAGGGACTGCACATATCAGATTCTCAGCCTCCACAAGGAGATGGCCAAAGACACGGAGAAACAACTGGTAACCACCACTTCCTCCTACCAAGAGGAGATTTGCTTGTATAAGAAAAGAGCTCAAGGGAACAGAGATAGCGTAATAGCTATGTCAGAGGACTCCCTTGCAGTTGGCCACTGTTCAATACCCAGACCCGGTGACTTAACCTCATGCTGGGTGTGTGTGCGTGCGTGCCAGAGATCCTGAAAGGAGAAGGGAGGTGAAGGGATTGCGGTGTGGCCATCCTCCTGGGGAGTGATTTCTCGCTTTCTTTCTCTCTGTCTCTGTCTCTGTTTTTGTGGTTACTGCATGTGCCCTATAGCAGAAACCTCTCCTCCTATACAACCCCCCCCCCCAAAAAAAAGCTACAAAGATAAGAGCTCAAGAAAGTGGGATGGCAGCTGTGTTAACTGAGGGAAAGCTTAATGAGCTGAGGAAAAAGAAATGATCACAATAGGCGGATCCTGACTAATATGGAGTTGAGGCTCCAGCCTTCCTCAAGGTGCCCTTTTGATCCCTTCAGCTCCGCGTGCAACCCACAGTGTCCCTGAAATACCTGAGGTTCCCTGAGATGTTAGGTCCCCCAGGGTTGGGGTCATGATGTTAGTGTCCTCTGCAGGTTTGATTTGGGTGGCATAGCAGCAGGCATGAGCCATGAAACCAAAACAGGCCATATGCCTGTATGCCTCTTATTTATTATTTATTTATTTATTTATTTATTTATTTATTTATTTTTTAAAGAGGTTTTCGCTATAGGGCACGTGCACTCGCCAGACAGACAGAGAGAGACATAGAGACAGAAAGCGAGAAATCACCCCCCAGGGGGGATGGTCACACCACAATCCCTTCTCCTCCATTCTCCTCTCGGGATCTTGGGCATGCACGCATATGCGCCCGGCATGAGTTTTAAGCCACTGGGTCCGAGACGTGAACCGTGATCGACTACATGGGAGTCCAGCGACATAGCCATTACGCTAACTGCTGGTTCCCCTTATGCCACTTTAAAGAGATTTGAATTCATCTAGTTTTGTATAGCTACAGTTACTTAACTGATATAGTCTGATATTAACTGATATAGTCTGATATTATTTTATTTTATTTTTTTGGAAAAGTTTTCACTATAGGGCGCGTGTGCTCGCCAGACAGACAGAGAGAGACATAGAGACAGAAAGTGAGAAATCACCCCCCAGGGGTGATTGTCACGCCGCAATCCCTTCTCCTCCATTCTCCTCTAGGGATCATGGGCACACATGCACACGTGCCCATCATGAGTTTTAAGCCACCGGGTCTGGGATGCGAACCGCAGTTGACTACATGGGAGTCCAGCGACATAGCCATTATGCTAACTGCTGGTTCTCTAGTCTGATATTACTGAAAGTTGGTATAGCATTGTAATTTGTGGTAGTGTTTGAAAATATAGGTGAGTTAATACAATTCTAAATATATTTCCCAATCACTGAACCCTTTAGATTATATTGTATAGCACAAATACTGTATTTTGATTTAAATAATTTAGGAGCCAGCAGGTAGCATGGTACTTAAGGTACTGGACTCCCAGGTTGTCAAATATGGTTCAAGTTCTGGACTCTGTTGCATGAAAAATCATGGCAGGTGTGTGTGTGTGTGTGTGTGTGTGTGTGTTCATGCCACAAATTCCAGGATAATGGAGAAGGGATTATGTTATGGCTATCTCATCTGGAGGAAACGATTTCTCATTTTCTCTCTCTCTCTCTGTCACTCTGTCTCTCTCTGGAGAGTGCACATGCACTGGGACCAAAAAAAAAAAAAAAAAGAAATTCTTAAAAAAAAAATAATTGTGTGTATATGCATGCCCAAAATCCCAAAAGGAGGGAGCTGGAAAAGAGGGGATTACTGTATGACTAATTTACGGAGTTTTCTCCACCCCCACCCTCAGTGATTTCAAGTGCCCACTGGCAAATTTTTATAGGACACTTAAATTATCTACATATGAAAGGTTGTTTCCTAATGTTATCAGGCAGATTCTGAAAAGAAACACTTCATCCTGAATGGAGTGCATGAACACACAAGGATGTAGGCAGTTTCTCAAGCTATTGGCAGGGATAGAGGCTCACACAAGGGTGGGGGAGGAGCGTAGGTACCAGCAACAGAGAAAGATAGTCCCACCACTAGACCTGAGGCAGGAGGGAGGAAGGGTTGTCACTGAGCTCAGCAAGGAAGCGTCATTGGAAATAAAGAAATGAAATGGAAAGGTTCCTGAATGCGCAGGTCCTCATTGTTCAACTAGACTGGCCCACTATTGCCCTTGTAGTCAGCTGGGGTGAGTGGGAGATCAGGGAAAGCTCTCTGGAGGAGGTGGCCTAGACCTCAATACTTAAAGGATGAGTAGGAGTTATCTTGAAAGCACTTTAAGGGACAAATGAGTCACTGGGAGATCTTGTTACTAAGCAGATTCTGATCCAGTAGGGCTTGTTGGACAGTTGAGACTCTGCTTTGCTTCCAGGAGATGCCTATGCTGGCCTGAGACATGAATCCCAAGGATGTGACGATGATGATGGGGCAGGAATCAGGGGAAGATAAAGGGGCAGATGGCACATCACAGACAAAGGCACAAGGGCATAAACATCCTAACTTATGAAATCTAGATTGAGTTACCTCTTGAGTGTTTTCTCCACATTCATCTTTCATTTGTTCGTCACTAACTCATCCATCCCACAAAGGCATGCTGTCTATCTTACAAGAAGTCAGGCACCATACTGTTGCTGGAGACACAGCAGTGAACAAACCATGGCTCTTACCTTCCTAGCACTTGTGTTCTAGAGGGGGAAAGAGAGAGTAAAAATACCCTGACAAATACATTCATATAATATGTCTGATAAGTAGAAAGTGTTAGGAAAAAAAGTAAAAGATTGCCTCAAGCCTTTGCTTCTTAAATGTGAACCAGACCACAGAAGTGAGCTCAGAGATGACATTCTCAACTCTCTTGAGGATGCTGCACAGCTGTTCCCATGCTAGATGTGTAAGGAAGAAGTCCATTCACACACAATGAGTGTGTCAGGAAGTGAGGACTTAACCACAAACTGAGCCAGGGTGACATGGAGAGCAGCTGAGAAGGGATCTTAGATGACACTGGCCCGTCAGACCCGCATAGGTGCTAGAAACAGCTCTGAGAGTAAGTCATGTGGATAACCAAGGGAAGGGCATTCCAGGCAAGGTAGAGAAAATACAAATCCCAAAAGAAGTAGTGAACATGGTGTGTCTGACGATCACTGGGGGAGGCTTGTGTGATCAGAATAGAGTTAACAAATGGCTGAGTAATTGGAGAAAGGACAGCATGTTAAAGTTTTCAGTAGGGAGATGCTCAGACCAAGCCTTGCTAGACTACCACTTTGCAGTTCGACTAGAGCAAAAGCATCTTTATTTGTATTCAGTTAGCAATGAGGTTTTTGAAGGTATAGTCTGTTGATGTTTGCCTTTGTATTTTGGCTTCCAGCACTGCAACATATTAAGACTTAAATACGCTGACTGAACAAGTGATGGGTGAGTGAATGAATGCTTACAGAGCTTTCACTAGTATTGCTTCATTAACTATTTGTCACTCGTAGAGGATGCAGGTCAAGTATTACATTTAGTTCACAGGAAATCTTCAAGGATATTCACCAACTTGCCTGCAGATACAGAATTGCTAGAACTCTAGGTTGAGGATGTTTCAATTTAGGGTTGTTTGTTTGACTCCTGGTTTAGTGCCCTTTGTAGACATCAAGCTCCTAATTATGTTTAACAGAATGGATAGCAGATGTGAGCTTTTTTTAAAAACGTCACTGATGGCCCAACTGAGTGGTGTGGTGGTTAAGGTGGCTGGATCCTATGTGGTTTATTCTGTGGGCCTGGCAGCTTGAAAAGTACCCTAGAAGCATGTGCCCACAATCTCAAGAGGGGAATAGAGGATAAGGGATTGTAGCGTGGTCATCCCTCCAGGGGGTGATTTCTCTCTCTCTTTCATCTCTCATCTCTTTCTAGTGAGTGCATATGCTCTATAGCAAAACAAACAAACAAACAAAACAAACATTAACAATTCCCTATGTATCACAGTACTTTTTAAAAATGGTAGATCCAGGGACCAGCAGATGGCATAATATTTATGTCACTACACTCCCATGTAGCTGATCACGGTTCAAGTCCCAGACCTAGTGACTTCAAACTCAACCTGGACACATGTGCATGTGTGCCCAAGATCCCAAGAGGAGAACAAAGGAGAAGGGATTGGGGCATGACCATGTGGTCGCTCTGGTGAGTACATGCACCCTGTTGCAAAATAGAACTCTCTCTCAAAATAAAGGTAGATCCAAACATGAAAATTTACTTTGCATTGTTTATAGTTGGGGACTGGTTGTACCCTCCTGGCGATGTGAAAAATAATATAAAGTAAAATAGTTTTAATTTCTAGTTTATCTAGGTTATCATTCCACTCCCCCTCTGTCCTTTCCACTCACTATCCCAGCCCTAAGTGTCCTTTCCTCCCTGCATATATTTTCTTTCATGTATGTTAACTTAGCTTAATGACAGGGGCTCCTTTTTTGTACCAGTGAGATTTGTTTTTTAAACCTCAACTGCATCAGAGATGGGAGGACCCTGTGACCCTGAATCCCTTCAAGACAGGATTCCATACTTACCACACTGGACTCTTACATAATAGACAATTAAATGTTTATATTGTCATAACATTCAAATTTCAGGGTTCACTTGTTTCAGGACATAAGGTCACCCAACTAGTTCAAATATTTCTCTCTCTTTTTGAAATATGATGTCCAGAGGGCAGGGTAGAAAGGTAAACTGAACAAAGAACATACAAAAGTGCACATTTTGAGGGGGCAATATAATTTTTGTGGTTTGTATTGACAGAACTTAAGTCATGCTAAGTGTGATCACTGAGAAGAGAACAGTTTCTGCAGCACATTGAAATATAGATACTTCTGTATTTATTATGGAGTTGTATCTCAATTAGCCTATTTTAAGTCAAAAATATTATCTGCTGAAATGGCTAATGAACTTGAGCTGTGAACTATTGCTTTCAGGGACTAAATGAAGATCTTCTGCTGAGGCTTCTCCCTGCCCCACTTCCTGCCTGCTAAGACCAGGACACAAACCCCTAGATAGGTAGGCAGGTTCTTTTTTTTTTCTTTGCTCTTCCTTTTTGTTTTGTTAATACCCTTCTCTCACTTGTCCCACAGAATGGCCCTTGCTCTGCAGGAGAGCTCCAGTTACTTCTGTAGCCCCCAATGAAATCAGGTGATGCTCTAATGCATGGCACATGACTTTTTCTTTATTCTCCTCTGTACTCTTGTCTTTTCTCTTATATTATCCTCTCTTCCTCATCCTCCACCTTGCAAGAGGGTTTAGACAGGTCTAGAATCACAGATCTGAAATTCCCTCATATTGTAAGGTCCCTGGGATCCTCCCCTGTACTGAACCAGCAATGAATGAGATACTGCTCTTCATACACGTGAATAGAGTATACCTCTTGAGACCACATTGCTAAAAATAACAGAAGAGAGACTTCCACACACATCAATTCACAACAAAAGGGAAACACACTTGCTCCTAGTCAAAGAAACGTTCTCCTAAGAGGTATTCAAAAGTGAATACATCTGGCCCCACGCCTGCGCGCCGGCGGCGGCGGGGGCGGGCACCCCGCACCTGTGCGCTGGCGGCGGCGGGGGCGGGCGTGGGGCTCTCTTCTGCTCCACGTGCCACGCCCCGGACTGCCTTGCCCCCGCTGCCTCTCTGGCTCTGGGTCTGTCCCGCGCTCGGCACCAGTGCAGGCCGGCAGCGTGGACTGGCAGAGGTCGCCGTCCTTCCTTTCTCTGGCCAGGTGGGCGAGCGGGAGGTGGCGCAGGGTCCCGGGCACAGTCGTGCGCTCGGGGTTGGTGTGTGGCCGGTGGGCCTGTGCGTGGCTGCTGGGCCTGCGCATGGCCGCCAGGCCTGCAAGTGGCCGCCGGGTCTGAGTGTGGCCGCCGGGCCTGCGCCTGCGCGTGGCCACTGGGCCTGAGCGTGGCCGCTGGACCTGCACGTGGCCCCCAGGCCTGCGAGTGGCCGCCGGGTCTGAGCATGGCCACTGGGCCTGCGCTTGTGCATGGTCCCCGGGCCTGAGCGTGGCCACCAGGCCCGTGCGTGGCCGCCGGGCCTGTACCCGCGTGTGGTCGCCGGGCCTGCACCTGTGAGTGGCCGCCAGGCCTGGGCGCGGCCGCCGGGCCTGCACGTGGCCACCGGGCCTGCATGTGGCCCCCGGGCCTGCGAGTGGCTGCCGGGTCAGAGCGTGGCTGCCGGTCCTGCACGTGGCCGTCGGGCCTGCGCGTGGCCGCCAGACCTGTGCCCATGCATAGCCGCCGGGCCTACACGTGGCCACCGGGCCTGTGTGTGGCCGCCGGGCCTGCACCCGCGCATGACTGCCAGGCCTGAGCATGGTCGCCGGGCCTGTGCGTGGCCGTCAGGCCAGCACATGGCCCCCAGGCCTGAGAGTGGCCGCCGGGCCTGAGCGTGGCCGCTGGACCTGCACGTGGCCGCTGGGCCTGTGAGTGGCCACCGGGCCTGTGAGTGGCCACCGGGCCTGTGCCTGCAAGTGGCCGCCAGGCCTGGGCATGGCCGCCGGGCCTGGGCATGGCCGCTGGGCCTGCACGTGGCCGCCGGGCCTGAACGTGGCCCCCGGGCCTGCAAGTGGCCGCCGGGTCTGAGCGTGGCTGCTGGGCCTGTGCATGGCCGCTGGGCCTGCGCGTGGCCGCCGGACCTGGGCCCATGTGTAGCCACCGGGCCTGCACATGGCTGCCGGTCGCGGGCGACAAACTAAAGCCGAAAACAAGGATTAAGAACTTGCAACTGTGGGCAACAGAGAGGGACTTGGCTGTCTTGAACCAATTGAGAAATATATTGTGTAGGAGGATTTTCTCTGCCTATGGACAGTGAGAAGATGATGGTTACCAGCCCTGCATTACCTCAGAGAAAAACAAGAACTATTCTACCATTCTTAAGGAAGCCAGATACCCGAGGCTGACTCACGCTGCAGATCCCCACAACACCATTCACGGCAATCACAGGATGGATGCTGTGCCGCATCGGCTGATAACCATCTCTGCTTACCAGAACCGCTTTCCTGAAACTGTTTCCCATGAAGACTCACCTACAATTGCGGAACTGCACGAGACCCACCCTTAACCCAACCCTGAGTAGAATCTATGTTCCCTATTGTAAAAAATTTTATGAGCTGATAATTGGAAAAAAAAAAAGTGAAGGAGAAAAAAAAAGTGAATACATCTTACAGTGGCTAGAAGTAGAAGAGCTTCAGGTCTGAATAAACCAGGAAATATATCTCCATAAAAAAAAAAAAAAAAAAAAAAAAAAAAAAAAAAAAAAAAAAAAAAAAAACAAAACAGAGTAACTCCCCTCCATTTCTCCTAAAAACTGAGGATGTTACCAAAATGTCAGAGAAAGAGTTTAGAACATTCATGTTGAACAAATTCTTTTTATTTTTTTCATGAGTTCAGGATTATATATATTACAATTTGCCTTGTTATAATACATTTGTAGCTTTATGATAAAAATAACTCAGGGACATGGATTCAAGCTAATTTGCATAACTGTCACAAGAAAAAATCATTAAATGCATTACTGAAATAAGTATTTTCATTTAATACCAGAATCTCAAAACAACTTTAGATCTTGGCCTTGTTTAAAAAAAGTTTAGTTAAACACTAAGCTAGCTAAACAACCTTTCTGAAAGGTTTAAACACAATTGATATAGAAAATGTTTTCCCTCTAATCTCAGTCTTACATAAGTGGAAGAGGTAGGGGAAGGTAGACCATTTCTTTAGCAGCATACGTAGCTAAATCCATCAACCACCTTAAACCATAATGTCTATTATTGACCCTATTAAAAAGAATTGGGAAAATATACAAAGTTACCCATTTCAAAAACCAAAAGACAACAATTTTAGGGTTATAGGAGGTAAAATATTTTCGAAAACCTTCAAAAACTTTTAACCATTAAACTAGAAGAAACATCTCTTCATTGTAAGAAAGGAGGTGTAACAGAAAGTAAAATACATTTAAACCAAACTGATTTTTAATTCTCTTTGAACAAAAGAAATGAAAAATAATGGTTGATTAGCTAAGCTTTATGCTCTAACCAAACTAATTAATTAGAGTGATTTTTAAATGGCAACAGCCCATCTGACTGGGCAGCTTGACAGTTCTGAATACTTTTGCAATGATTTTTTTTTTTTAACGCAAAGACACTAAAATAATCCAGTCATGCAATGTTCATCTTATGCTTTCTGCATCTCTTTGCCAATCTTGTAGCTAAGGATCTTGTTCCAATCAATTTTAGTACGAGTAACCAGCAACTGTCAATGTAAGGCTTTGAAAGTAGTGTCCGACATTGTTTGATAATTCTCACTGATGGCAATCTGGTATTCATCTTCTGCAGCTTCTACAATCTTTATAAATTCTTTTGCTGTCTGCACTTCATTAGACACTGTTAGGGAATCTTGTATATCTTTATGACTCACTAGCTGAACATTACCATCTTCATAATAATGAATCTGAATTTTCAAGATGCCAACCACCTGAGTGGTTGAAGGAGTAATTGTAAACTTCCACTCTGACCTCCAACGACCATTCCAAAATTTTTTTGCTTGAAACTGATGGCTTTCTATGCATGCAATAATGGTTTGCTGTCCATCTATATTTTTTTACTGTACATTGTGCAGACCCTGTTTGGGTAATGTTCTTTTACATAAGATCGCAGAGCAGTTTCTACCAAAGTTCTCCAAGATTAAATTGCATTTTCTGCTTCATACGGTCTTGGATCAGTTGCTTCCTTTCTCAAGTGATCAAATTTGAGACAGATTCTGTTTTTTGGATCCAAAAACTTGCCATTTCCCAAGTCGCCATGTTCTGTTATCAATACCTGATCATCATAACCTTCAATTTTTACTGGCGTGAACTGGTCCAAGTTATACTGTGCAAAAGCATGGGCTGCTCCTTCCCTTCTCCTCATCAGACAACTGCTCTTCCAGATCTGCCATCTTCCTTTTGGCAACAAACCGCGGCGGTGGCAGCAACAACAGCAGCAGTCCATGGTGAACAAATTCTATGAGTTGGAACAGAAAAGAGTCAACAAACTACAGGAGATTAGGAAGTCCTTCCATGATGTGAAATAAGAAATGGACACTCTGAGAAAGAATCAGATGGAACAATGAGAGATGAAGTCTGTAATACAGGAAATCAAAAACTCTCTTGAAAGTATTGAAAGTCAATTAGATTATGCTGAAGATTGACTATCCGATGTAGAAGATAAATCCTCTGACCTAGAATAAAACACCAAAAAGATAGAGAAAATAACAAAAAAAACCACGAGGATAATATACGAGAAATACTAGATTCCATTAAATGCCCAAACATCCGAACAATTGGCATTCCAGAGCATGAAGAAATTAATAAGGGCATGGAAATCTATTCCATGAAATCCTGAAAGAAATTTTCCCAAGTCTAGAGAGGCACTCAAACATCCAGACACAAGAAATACAAAGAACCCCAAATAGAATCAACCCAAGAAGATCTTCCCCAAGACACAACTTAGCCAGACTGTTCAAGATCACAGAAAAAGACATGATACGAAAACTGGCAAGAGAGAAAGGAGACATAACTAACAAAGGTCATCCCATCAGGCTATCCCCGGATCTCTCAAGGGAAACAATGCAAGCAAGGAAAAAACGGGAAGATGTTTTGAAAGTTTTGAGAGAGCAACAATTTCAACCAAGATTCTATATCCTGCAAGATTATCCTTTATATGGGAGAAAAAGATTAAAACCTTTTCAGACAAACAAAACCTGAAAGAATTTGCCAACCCCAGACCAGCTCTTCATGAAACCCTAAAGAGAGTACTGTTTCGGGAAAGCTAAAGAATAAACAGCCAGAAATAAAGGAATAAAAATCAACTAAGACAATGGCCAACTTAAACATCAGGACAACTCCAGAAATATTGATAATAATATTGAATGTGAATGGATTAAATTCTCCCATCAAGAGACACAGACTGGCTGAATGGGAAAGGGAAAAAAAAAAAAAAAAAACCCAGAAACCCTCTATCTGTTGTCTACAGGAAACCCACAACCCACCTCATGGAAAAAGACATATATAGACTAAAAGTGAAGGGTTGGAAAAAGGTTTTCCATGCAAATGAGAACCAAAAAAAGAGGTGGAGTCCAGATAATAATTTCTGACAAAACAGCCTTTAAAACAAAAACTGTTCGAAGAGATGAAGTAGGACACTATATTGTACTAAAAGGGTCCATCAATCAAGAAGATATAATGCTTAGGGTACCAGCAGTTAGCGTAATGGCTATGTCGCTGGACTCCCATGCAGTCGACCACGGTTTGCGTCCCGGACCCGGTGGCTTAAAACTCATGCTGGGCGCGTGTGCGTGCATGCCCAAGATCCCGAGAGAAGAATGGAGGAGAAGGGATTGCGGCGTGACCATCCCCCCTGGGGGGTGATTTCTCACTTTCTGTCTCTCTGTCTCTCTCTATCTGTCTGGTGAGCGCACACGCCCTATAGAAAAACCTTTCCAAAAAAAAAGAAGAAGATATAATGCTTATAAATATCTTTTTGCACCTAACACAGGAGCATACAAATACCTGAAGGAAAGACTGTTAGATCTAAAAGGAGACATAGACTACAGCACACTAATTGTTGGAGACCTCAACACTCCACTATCCCCTCTGGATAGATCATCTAGTTAAAAAATAGGTAAAGAGGTAAAGGATCTAAATGATACCATAAATCAAAAGGACTTAACAGACATCTATAGAACTTTCCATCCCAAAGCCACAAGATACACTTTTTTCTCATCCCCACATAGAACTTTTTCAAAGATTGACCACATCATAGGACACAAGGCAAGCCTCTGCAGATTCAAAGACATAGAAACTATATCCAGCATCTTCTCCAATCATGATGGAATTAGACTTGATTTTAATTTCAAGAGAAACCCTCAAAAATAAGCAAGTACATGGAAACTAAATAACCTATTCCTGGGGTCAGCAGGTGGTGTGGTGGTTTAGAGCGCTGGAATCCCATATGGCCAACTGTGGTTCGAGTCCTGGACATGGTGGCTCAATTTCTCACTTACTCTCTTTCTCTCTCACTCTGCCCCTCTCTGGTCAAATTAAAATAAATAAATAAATAAAGTTAAATACAATAATTCTAAAAAAAAGAGTCAAGTATTCACATAGAAAACAGAAAAATATTTCAAAGAAACTATATCCAGCGTCTTCTCCAATCATGATGGAATTAGACTTGTTTTTAATTTCAAGAGAAACCGTCAAAAATAAACAAATACATGGAAACTCAATAACCTACTCCTGAATGACTTTTCAACTACTGAATAAATAAAGACTGAGATCAAAAGATTCATTGAAGTCAACAACAATGAGGACATGAGTTTCCACAATCTTTGGGACACTGCTAAAGCAGTCATAAGAGGGAAATGTATAGCAATTAGTGCACATAACAAGAAGACGGAAAGAAGGCAAATGGATCACAACCATCGTGCTTCAGAGAATTGGAAATGCAACAGCAAAAAAAATAATAAAAAATTCTAGGAGAAAGGAAATAACAAGATATGAACAGAAATAAATGAACTATACTGAAAATGAATAAAAAATAAAAGCTGGTTCTTTGAAAAGATAAACAAAATTGATACATCTCTAGTGAGATTTATTAATAAAAAGAGAAAAAGGAACCAGGTAAATCAAATCCACAGTGAAGCAGGCAATATAACCACAGACATAGTAGAAATACAAAACATTATTAGAGGATACTATGAAAAACTATATTCCAATAAACAAGAAAACCTGGAAGAGATGGAAAAATTCCTGGATACATATAATCTACCAGGATTGAGCCAGGAAGATGCAGAAAGTCTGAATAGGCTTATAAAAAGTCAGGAGATTGAATCAGCAATAAACAACCACCCAACAAAGAAACACTATGGTCCTGATGGCTTCACCTCTGAATTCTACAAAATTTTTAAAGAAACAATATGCATATTGCTCAAGTTATTTCTAAAGATCCAAAAGGGTGAAATGCTCCCTAATTCATTCTAAGAGGCCTCTATCACCCTTATCCTTAAAACAGAGGACAGTACAAGGAAGGAAAACTATAGACCAATGTCTCTGATGAATATAGATGCAAAGATCTCAACAAGATACTAGCAAATTGTATCCAACAACTTATAAAAAAGATTATGCATCATAATCATGTAGGCTTTATTTCAGGAATGCAAGATAGGCTCAACATATGCAACACCATAAATATAATAAACCAAGTTAACAGAAAGAAAGATAAAAAACATGATCATATCAATTGATGCAGAAAAAGCATTAGATAAGACATAAATCTCTTCATGATCAAGACTCTCAACAATATCAGCATAGAAGGGTCATTTCTCAACACGATAAAAGCTATCTATGAAAAACTCACAGTGAACATCATCCTGAATGGAGAAAATCTGAAAGCTTTTCCACTAAAAATGGATAAAAGACAAAGGATGCCCATTTTCTCCACTCCTTTTAAATATAGTACTGGAAGTCCTTGCCAGTGCAATCAGAAAAGAGAATAAAATAAAAAAGCATTCAAATAGGAAAAGAAGAGGTAAAACTCTATTTGCAGATGACATTATTATATATGTAGAGGATGCAATAGTATTCATGAAAAAAACTCCTGGAAGATACAAAATTAACATTCAGAGATCTATAGCATTTCTATATACAAGCAATAGGCAGACTGAGTAGAACTGAAAAAAATTCCATTTACCATAGCCACAAAAATATAAGATATTTAGAAATCAATCTGACCAAAGAAGTTAAAGACCTCCACAAGGAGAACTATGGTAAGATAAAAAAAAAGAAATTGAAAATGACACAAAAAAAAGTAAAAGGACATCCCATGTTCTTAGATTGGAAGAATTAATATAATGAAAATGGCAATTCTACCCAAATTAATCTACATATTTAATGCAATTTCAGTCAAAGTACCAGACACATTCTTCCCAGATCTAGAAAAGACAATCATAAAAATTGTCTGGAATTATAAAACACCCCGTATTGCCAAAGCAATCTTGCACAAGAATTGTGGAGTGGACAGCATCTCATTCCCTGTCCCAAAAATATACTACAAAGCTGTGGTAACCAAAACAGCATGTTACTGGTACAGAAACAGACAAATGGACCAATGGAACAGAATACACTCCCCAGAACTAAATCTCCAAACATACAGTCAACTGATTTTTGACGAGGGTTACCAGTCAATCCAGTGGGAAAAGGAAAACTTCTTCAGCAAATAGTGCTGGAAAAACTGGACTTCTACCTGCACAAAGGTGAATCTGAAGTCCTATCTCTCATCTTTGACAAAAATCAACTCAAGGTGGATCAAAGATCTAAACCTAAGACCTCAAACTATAAAGCTGCTTCTAGAAAACAATGGGGAAACTCACATTGGGTAGGGAAGGACTTCTTAAATAAGACTCCCAAAGCATAGTTGATAATCCTCAAAATAGACAAGTGGGATTACATCAGACTAAGAAGTTTTTGCATGGCAAAAGACACAGTATTTAGTGTGAATAGACTGCCCTCAGAAATGGAAAATATTTTTGTAAACTATGTGTCACATAAGGAACTACTAATCAGAATATAAAAGAACCTCAAACAGGTGTTCTGAAAAAAGATGATCCACCCTATTAAAAGATGGGAGAATGAGTTGAAAAAAACACTCTCTAAAGGTGACATATGAATAGCCAAAAGGCATATGGAAAAACCCTCAATATCCCTCATTGTAAGGGAAATGCAGATCAAAACAACAATGAGATACCACCAACCCCAGTCAGAATCAACTAAGATTGAAAAAACAAAAACAAACAAACAAACAAAAAAATTGCTGGCAGGGGTGTGGTGAAAGGGAATACTCTTACACTGCTGGTGGGAATGTAAATTGGTCCAGCTACTGTGGAGAACAATTTGGAGATTCCTCAAAATCTACAAATAGAACTACCATGTGATCCAGCAATCCCACTCCTTGGAATCTACCCAAAGGACAGAAGAATTCTTAATTGGTAAAGTGCTTGCACATTGATGTTTATTGTGGCACAATTCACAATAGCTAAGGCATGGAACCAAACCAAATGCCCACAAACAGATGAATGGATTGAAAAACTGTGGCACATATCCTTTGTGGAATACTATGCAGCCATAAAAAACAAGACCATGGCTTTTGGCACAAAATGGAAGAATATAGATTTACTGCTAAGTGAAGCAAGCCAGGCTATGAAGGAGAGACATTGTATGTCCCAAACTTAATATATACCGAGTGTCCGCACTCTATAACAGAAACTGATTGACTAAAGGATATACAAACACAGTATATAGATGTAAATACCAGATACAGTGTGTGTGAAAGAGGAGGGTCTGAGGAAGAACATTTAAAAGGAAAATAGAGAGGCAAAGCATTAATGAAACAAAAAAATGTGGTATTATCTGTTGAAGATAATTTTATAGTTTTATCAACTTGACAAGGGTGTAAAGCTCACAAGTAGAAATAATCACTTTGTAAGCTTAATACTGTGATTGAATGTATAAAAGAAAATTAAATTAAAAGTATATTTAAAAATAGGTATTATGAAAAATTTTATGGATTCTAATTTTCTTCCAACAAAACAAATTTGTACTTTAATGCTACTTTCCATGAACTTTTTGGAGTTCCTTCAAATATTATACCAATGTTTATGGACTGTGTAACTATAAAATTTGTATTCATGTATACATTTCCAAACAAAAATAAAACCTTGTTGAGGAAGGAAAAAAAATTAAAATATAAAATTTGTTTTTGTCCTTATTTCTTCCTTTATTATTTTGTATTTTAATCTGTCCTCTTACTTTTTCTTTAACTTCATTCCTTGGCTGCTCAGGCTCCATGCACTGAATGTCTAGACAGGTCTAAGTGAAAAGTATCCAAACATCTGAATACTGTTAGGGTCAGAACATTTCTCAATTCTCACTGAATATCACACACAAAGAGTTAAAAACAGAATGGAAGAGAGATTGCAGATCATCTTCTCCTGTATGTCTCTGAACACTCAGATTGAACTTCAAGAATCAGGAAGGAATGGACAACCCATCAGATGACAAGAAATCACTGCAAGGGAACAATAAATATGAGAAAACAAGAAAATATCTCTCTAGTATATTAGTTCTACTCAGAGTTTCATGCCTAAATCAGAAATGTGTTCACAGATATGTATATATCAGCTGAACTTGCTATTGAAAGTAATTAGATTAATTAAGATATTATATGAATCAATATAATGCAGAGGAAAAGAAAAGAATGGAAAGCAACTGTAGATACCAGTGACAATGTGGGAGGAGGGTGAGAAATATGGGAAAAAAAAAAAATATATATATACACACACACACACACACACACACAAACACACACACATATATATATATGAAACTAGAAATGGAAAATTATCAACAATATCATGTATTATTAAGCCACTATGCAGTGTATTCTATATGGAAAATCACATTTTGTATGCTTTAATGATGTTCAGTTATTGAATGTCAAATAAATCGATACAAATATTATCATGAAAAACGCATTTAATACCACAATAAACCTATTTTTATATAAAAAATAAATTTAACCAATACGTTGTATGTGTAAAATATCCTCTCATTTCCACAAGGTGGTGATCAAGATTTATAGATCATTACACTTCCAAATGGAATGTATTGTATAATATGATATAATATGATATTTCTTTCCACTAGATGAAGAGCAAAATTTATTACACTCTCAAGATAAATCCATTGTATGATATATTCCCCTCACTCCTACGCGGCACACAGATTTATTACTTTCAAAACAATGATAACATTTTGGTATATATTTTATGGTATATCACCCATTCCCACCAGGTGGTATGTAAGACCCTTTTTTTTTTTCCTGAGAGGTTTCTGTTATAGGGCGCATATGCTCGCCAGAAAGACAGAGAGAGAGACAGAGAGAGACAGAGAGACAGAAAATGAGAAATCACCCTCCAAGGGAATGGCCACGCTGCAATCCCTTCTCCTTTCTCCTCTCAGGATCTTGGGCATGCACACACACGTGCCTGGCGTGAGTTTAAGCTGCCAGGTCCAAGACTCGAACTGCAGTCAACTACATGTGAGTCCAGTGACATAGCCATTACGCTAACTGCTGGTCCCATAGCAAAAATTTTCCTCTAATTTAGCTAGAACTATAAAGGCCTATTGTGTATTTACTATTATTGCTAGAAATACAGAAAGATACAAACTAACATTCCTCACTGCAAAGCACTGATCATTTATAGATTTAAAGTAAAACAACATAAACTTTCTTTAATCCCCAAATTAAAGTCTCATTTCAATATACTTACTGCTAGTTTGATAATCAAATGGTAAGATTGTGTTTTTACCCAAGTGATCCTGGGTCCCATTCTACACAAGCAAGATATTGCCCCCTAAACATCTTTGTTTACAGAAAGAACCTCACCAATCTTAACCTCACGACACATTTCTATTAATGACATCGGTAACATGTAATGTTTGGTACTCATTTAGTGATTCTTACCATACTGAACCCCAAATACCTCTGACATCCTTAACAAAAGTTTATTGAATTCAAGTCCCAGTTATCCAGGTCATGATGAGTATGGACTGTATTTTGAAGGTAATGAAAGAAATGGTGAAAGGTTTTGGTTTAGAGGCAACGTTCTTGTGATGTGGAGAAAGGACTAGAGGACTGAGGTGGTCAAGACTGGTTATGGGGCCTGATCTATAGGAGAGGCCTCTTGATGGAAAGAAAGAACTGGGCTCCAGAGACTTGAACTTCATCTGAGTGGTCACAGGTCTCATCTCCATGGTAGATAAAGCACTCACTGGTACCCACTGGCTTACCTCAGATTGGCCCCCATCTTCCTAACTGCAGTAGCTCTTGAGCCCTCTGAACCATAGCTAGTTGACATGTGAAACAGAGAGAATGTCTACCTCTCTACTGCTCTCATGGGAGTTAAATGAGATAGCTTCCATACACGGGGTTTGATGTACTACCTGGTAACCCACAGATGAACAACAATGAGTGTATTTATGGGAGAAAATCCCTTACTCCTCACATATGCACTGATATCCTAGCCCCCGGTTGGGCTCCCAACACCTGATAGCTATGGTCTTAGCGTGAGGCTCCCCAGCCTTGGTGCCATGGACATTTGGAATTTTGTTGTGGGGACTGTCCTATGATTTCTAATATGTTTAGGAGTACCCCTAGGGAGTAGCAGATTATGTAGTGTTTATGTCTCTAGATTTCCATGAAGTCAACCGTGGTTCAAGTCCCGGACCCTGTGTCTTCAAACTCATGCTGGATGCATGTGGATGTGTGTCCAAAATCCCAAGAAGAGAATGGAGGAGAAGAGATTGTGGCATGACCATCCCCCCGGGGCATAACATCTCATTCTCTGTCTATTTGTCAGTCTCTTGCTCTCTGGCATGCACACACACCCTATGGCAAAAATCTCTCAAAAAAACAAATTGTTCATAGCCTCCAAACACAAGGTTTCTAGTAGCATCCTCCCACCCCCCGCCACAGTAGTGACAATCAAGACTGTCTCCAGACACTGACGAATGTCCCCTTAGGGGAAAAATCAGCCCTGGTTGAGTACTGCTGGTACAAGATTTGGTCTAAAACAGCCCTGATCAGTAGGAATACAACGTGGACCACACATGAGAGTCACAATGGAATTGAAAAGTACTTGGAGGTCGCCGGACTCCCATGAAGTTGACTGTGGTTCAAGTGCCGTGGCAGAGAGAATTATGAACAAGATAAAGGGCTAGGTGGGGCCAACAGGCCCAGAAAGATGCCTCACCTTAAACAAAATTCTAAAAAGAAAAAGTAAAAAAAAATAAAATAAAATCAAAAAGAGTGGAGTCAGAGACAGAGACAGAGAGAGACAAAGACAGATACAGAGAGAGGATCCCTGGGTCTTCCTACCATGCGAGTTGTCTATACTGGAGGCTGAATTATCAGTGGGATCTATTCATTCCAACATTTCCCCCAAAATGGCTAGATCGCAGGAGCCGTGGGGCTGGTTCTTGAAGAAGGGCTGTTCTGTTCCCTCTGCCTGTCCTGGGTGGGAGTGGGAGAGGAAATTATGTACAAGATAAAGGGCTAGGCGGGACCAACAGGCCCAGAAAGATGCCTTACCTTAAACAAAATACTAAAAAGCAAAAAGTAAAAAAAAAAAGCTAAAATAAAATAAAAAAGAGAGGAGTCAGAGACAGAGACAGAGATAGAGAGAGAAAAAGATACAGAGAGAGGATGCCTGAGTCTTCCTACCACGCGAGTTGTCTATACTGGAGGCTGAATTATCAGTGGGATTTCTTCATTCCTCCGTTTCCCCCAAAATGGCTAGATTGCAGGATCTGAGGAGCTGGTTCTTGAAGAAGGGCTGATCGGTTTCCTCTGCCTGTCCTGGGTAGAGAGTGGGAGAGGAAATTATGTACAAGATAAAGGGCTAGGCGAGGCCAACAGGCCCAGAAAGATGCCTCACCTTAAACAAAATTCTAAAAAGCAAAAACTAAACTAAAATAAAATAAAAAAAGAGAGGAGTCAGAGACAGAGACAGAGATAGAGAGAGACAAAGAGAGATACAGAGAAAGGATGCCTGAGTCTTCCTACCATGCGAGTTGTCTATACTGGATGCTGAACTATCAGTGTGATCTCTTCATTCCTCCATGTTCCCCAACATGGCTATATGGCAGGAGCTCTGGAGCTGGTTCTTGAAGAAGGGCTGTTCTGTTCCCTCTGCCTCTCCTGGGTGAGGTGTAGGAGAGGGAATTATGAACAATATAAAGGGCTAGCCGTGGCCAACGGGCACAGAAAGATGCCTCACCTTAAACAGAATTCTGAAAAGCAAATGTAAAAAAAAATGAAATGAAATAAAAAAGAGGGGAGTCAGAGAGAAAGACAGAGAGAGACAGACAGATACAGAGAGAGGATGCCTGGGTCTCCCTACCACGCAAGTTGTCTATACTGGCAAGTAGTCTAACAGGAGTTGTCTAAATGGCTTGAACGAAGGATCCGTGGAGCTGGTTCTTGAAGAAGGGCTGTTCTGTTCCCTCTGCCTCTCCTGGGTGGGTATTGGGAGAGGGAATTATGAACAAGATAGAGGGCTAGGCGGGGCCAAGAAGCCCAGAAAGATGCCTCACCTTAAACAGAATTCTAAAAAGCAAATGTAAAAAAAAAAATAAAATGAAATAAAAAAGAGAGGAGTCAGAGACAGAGACAGAGAGAGACAAAGACAGATACAGAGAGCGGATCCCTGGGTCTTCCTCCCACATGAATTGTCTATACTGGCAAGTTGTCTAACGGGAGATGTCTAAATGGCTTGATCGAAGGATCCGTGGAGCTGTTTCTTGAAGAAGGGCTGATCGGTTTCCTCTGCCTCTCCTGGTCAGGGAGTGGGAGAGGGAATTATGAAAAAGATAAAGGACTAGGAGTAGCCAACAGTCCCAGAAAGATGCCTCACCATAAACAAATTTCTAAAAAGCAAAAAGTAAAAAAAAATAAAATAAAATAAAATAGAGAGGAGTCAGAGACAGAGACAGAGACAGAGAGAGACAAAGGCAGATACAGAGAGAGGATGCCTGGGTCTTCCTACCACACGAGTTGTCTATACTGCAGGCTGAATTATCAGTGGGATCTCTTCATTCCTCCGTTTCCCCCAAAATGGCTAGATCACAGGAGGCGTGGAGCTGGGTCTTGAAGAAGGGATGTTCTGTACCCTCTGCCTGTCCTGGGTGTGGAGTGGGAGAGGGAAGAGTGAACAAGATAAAAAGCTAGGAGGGAAAACAGGCCCAGAAAGATGCCTCACCTTAAACAAAATTCTAAAAGGCAAATACTATAATAAAATAAAAAAGACAGGAGTCAGAGACAGAGACAGAGATAGAGAGAGACAAAGACAGATACAGAGAAAGGATGCCTGAGTCTTCCTACCATGCGAGGTGTCTATACTGGAGGCTGAATTATAAGTGGAATCTCTTCATTCCTCTGTTTTCCCCAAAATGGCTAGATCGCAGGAGCCGTGGAACTGGTTCTTGAAGAAGGGCTGTTCGGTTCTCTCTGCCTCTCCTGGGTGGGGAGTGGGAGAGGGAATTATGAACAAGATATAGGGCTAGGTGGGGCCAACAGGCCCAGAAATATGTGTCACCTTAAACAGAATTCTTAGAAGCAAATGTAAAAAAAAATTAAAATGAAATAAAAAAGAGAGGTGTCAGAGACAGAGACAGAGAGAGACAAAGGCAGATACAGAGAGAGGATCCCTGGGTCTTCCTACCACGAGAGTTGTCTAAATTGGAGGCTGAATTATCAGTGGGATCTCTTCTTTCCTCCGTTTCCCCCAAAATGTCTAGATCGCAGGATCCGAGGAACTGGTTCTTGAAGAAGGGCTGATTGGTTTCCTCTGCCTCTCCTGGGGGGGGAGTGGGAGAGGGAATTTTTAACAAGATAAAGGGCTAGGCAGGGCCACCAGGCCCAGAAAGATGCCTCACCTTAAACAGAATTCTAAAATGCAAAAAGTAAAAAAAATTAAAATGAAATAAAAAAGAGAGGCTTCAGAGACAGAGACAGAGATAGAGAGAGACAAAGAGATATACAGAGAAAGGATGCCTGAGTCTTCCTACCACGAGAGTTGTCTATACTGGATGCTGAATTATCAGTGTGATCTCTTCATTCCTCCGTGTCCCCCAACATGGCTATATGGCTGGAGAATTGGAGCTGGTTCTTGAAGAAGGGCTGTTCTGTTCCCTCTACCTCTCCTGGGTGGGGAGTGGGAGAGGGAATTATGAACAAGATGAAGGGCTAGGCGGGGCCAACGGGCACAGAAAGATGTCTCACCTTATACAGAATTCTAAAAAGCAAATGTAAAAAAAAAAATAAAATGAAATAAAAAAGAGAGGAGTCAGAGACAGAGACAGAGAGAGAGAGAGACAAAGACAGATACAGAGAGAGGATGCCTGGGTCTTCCTACCACGCGAGTTGTCTATACTGGCAAGTTGTCTAACGGGAGTTGTCGAAATGGCTTGAACGAAGGATCCTTGGAGCTGGTTCTTGAAGAAGGACTGTTCGGTTCCCTCTGCCTCTCCTGGGTGGGGAGTGGGAGAGGGAATTGTGAACAAGATTAAATGCTATGCAGGGCCAAAAGGCACAGAAAGATGGCTCACCTTAAACAAAACTCTAAAAAGCAAAAACTAAAAAAAAATAAAATAAAATAAAAAAGAGAGGAGTCAGAGTCAGAGACAGAGACAGAGAGAGACAAAAACAGATACAGAGAGAGGATGCCTGGGTCTTCCTACCACGCGAGTTATCTATACTGGAGGCTGAATTATCAGTGGGATCTCTTCATTCCTCCGTTATCCCCGAAATGGCTAGATCGCAGGATCCGAGGAGCTGGTTCTTGAAGAAGGGCTGATCGGTTTCCTCTGCCTGTCCTGGGTAGGGAGTGGGAGAGGAAATTATGTACAAGATAAAGAGCTAGGCGGGGCCAACAGGCCCAGAAAGATGCTTCACCTTAAACAAAATTCTAAAAAGCAAAAAGTAAAAATAAAATAAAATAAAATAAAATAAAAAAGAGAGGAGTCAGAGACAGAGACAGAGATGGAGAGAGAAAAAGACAGATACAGAGAGAGGATTCCTGAGTCTTCCTACCATGCGAGTTGTCTATACTGGAGGCTGAATTACCAGTGGGATCTCTTCATTCCTCCGTTTCCCACAAAATGGCTAGATGACAGGTGGCGTGGAGCCGGTTCTTGAAGAAGGGCTGTTCTGGACCCTCTGCCTGTCCTGGGTGGGGAGTGGGAGAGGGAACTGTGAACAAGATAAAAAGCTAGGTGGGGCCAACAGGCCCAGAAAGATGCCTCACCTTAAACAAAATTCTAAAAGGCAAAAAGTAAAATAAAACAAAATAAAATAAAATAAAATAAAATAAAATAAAAAAGACATGAGTCAGAGACAGAGACAGAGATATAGAGAGACAAAGACAGATACAGAGCAAGGATGCCTGAGTCTTCCTACCACGCGAGTTGTCTATACTGGAGGCTGAATTATAAGTGGGATCTCTTCATTCCTTCGTTTCCCCCAACATGGCTAGATCGCAGGAGCCGTGGAACTGGTTCTTGAAGAAGGGCTCCTGGGTGGGTACTGGGAGAGGAAAGTATGAACAAGATATAGGGTTTGGCGGGGCCAACAGGCCCAGAAATATGTGTCACCTTAAACAGAATTCTTAAAAGTAAATTTAAAAAATATATAAAATGAAATAAAAAAGAGAGGAGTCAGAGACAGAGACAGAGACAGAGAGAGACAAAGGCAGATACAGAGAGAGGATCCCTGGGTCTTCCTACCACGAGAGTTGTCTATACTGGAGGCTGAATTTTCCATGGGATCTCTTCATTCCTCCGTTTCCCCCAAAATGTCTAGATCGCAGGATCCGAGGAACTGGTTCTTGAAGAAGGGCTGATCGGTTTGCTCTGCCTCTCCTGGGTGGTGAGTGGGAGAGGGAATTATGAAAAAGATAAAGGGCTAGGCAGGGACAACAGGCCCAGAAAGATGCCTCACCTTAAACAGAATTCTAAAAAGCAAAAAGTAAAAAAAATGAAAATGAAATAAAAAAGATAGGAGTCAGAGACTGAGACAGAGATAGAGAAAAAGACAGATACAGAAGAAGGATGCCTGGGTCTTCCTACCAGGCGAGTTGTCTCTACTGGCAAGTTGTCAAACGGGAGTTGTCTAAATGGCTTGATCAAAGGATCCGTGGAGCTGGTTCTTGAAGAAGGACTGTTCGGTTCCTTCTGCCTCTCCTAGGTGGAGAGTGGGAGAGGGAATTGTGAACAAGATAAAAAGCTAGGTGGGGCCAACAGGCACAGAAAGAGGCCTCACCTTAAACAAAACTCTAAAAAGGGAAAACTATAAAAAAATAAAATAAAATAAAAAAGAGAGGTGTCAGAGACAGAGACAGAGATAGAGAGATAAAAAGACAGATACAGAAAAAGGATGCCTGAGTCTTTCTAAAACGCAAGTTGTCTATACTGGAGGCTGAATTATCAGTGTGATCTCTTCATTCCTCCGTGTCCCCCAACATGGCTAGGTGGCAGGGGCCCTGGGGCTGGTTCTTGAAGAAGGGCTGTTCTGTTCCCTCTACCTCTCCTGGGTGGGGAGTGGGAGAGGGAATTATGTACAAGATAAAGGGCTAGGCCGGGCCAACAGGCCCAGAAAGATGCCTCACCTTAAAACAAATTCTAAAAAGCAGAAAGTAAAAAAAAATAAAATTAAATAAATAAAGAGATGAGTCAGAGACAGAGACAGAGCAAGAGAAAAAGACAGATACAGAGAGAGATTGCCTGAGTCTTCCTACCATGCAAGCTTTCTATACTGGAGGCTGAATTATCAGTGGGATCTCTTCATTCCTCCGTTTCCCCCAACATGGCTAGATCGCAGGAGCCATGGAACTGGTTCTTGAAGAAGGGCTGTTCGGTTCCCTCTGCCTCTCCTGGGTGGGTAGTGGGAGAGGGAATTATGAACAAGATATAGGGCTAGGCGGGGCCAACAGGCCCAGAAATATGCCTCACTTCAAACAGAATTCTTAAAAGCAAATGTAAAAAAAATTAAAATGAAATAAAAAAGAGAGGAGTCAGAGACAGAAACAGAGACAGAGAGAGACAAAGGCAGATACAGAGAGAGGATCCCTGGGTCTTCCAAACACAAGAGTTGTCAATACTGGAGGCTGAATTATTAGTGGGAACTCTTCATTCCTCCGTTTCCCCAAAAATGTCTAGATAGCAGGATCCGTGGTGCTGGTTCTTGAAGAAGGGCTGATCGGTTTCCTCTGCCTCTCCTGGGTGGGGAGTGGGAGAGGGAATTATGAACAAGATAAAGGGATAGGCAGGGCCAACAGGCTCAGAATGATGCCTCACCTTAAACAGAATTCTGAAATGCAAAAAGTAAAAAAAAATTAAAGTGAAATAAAAAAGAGAGGAGTCAGTGACAGAGACAGAAATAGAGAGAGACAAAGACAGATACAGAAGGAGGATGCCTGGGTCTTCCTACCACGCGAGTTTTCTATACTGGCAAGTTGTCTAACGGGAGCTGTCTAAATGGCTTGATCGAAGGATCCGTGGAGATGGTTCTTAAAGAAGGGCTGTTCGGTTGCCTCTTCCTCTCCTGGGTGGGGAGTGGGAGAGGGAATTGTGAACAAGATGAGAAGCTAGGCGGGGCCAACAGTCCCAGAAAGATGCCTCACCTTAAACAAAATTCTAAAAAGCAAAATGTAAAAAAAATAAAATAAAATAAAATAAAATAAGAGGTGTCAGAGACAGAGACAGAGATAGAGAGAGACAAAGACAGATACAGAGAGAGGATGCCTGAGTCTTCCTATCACGTGAGTTGTCTATACTGGAGGCTGAATTAACAGTGGGATCTCTTCATTCCTCCGTTTCCCCCAAAATGGCTAGATCGCAGGAGCCTTGGAGCTTGTTCTTGAAGAAGGTCTGTTCGGTTCTCTCTGCCTCTCCTGGGTGGGCAGTTGGAGAGGGAATTATTAACAAGATAAAGGGCTAGGCAGGGACAACAGGCCCAGAAAGATGCCTCACCTTAAACAGAATTCTAAAAAACAAAAAGTTAAAAAAAATAAAATGAAATAAAAAAGAGAGGAGTCAGAGACAGAAATAGAGAGAGACAAAGACAGATACAGAAAGAGGATGCCTGGGTCTTCCTACCACGCGAGTTGTCTATACTGGCAAGTTGTCTAACGGGAGTTGTCTAAATGACTTGATCGAAGGATCTGTGGAGCTGATTCTTGAAGAAGGGCTGTTCGGTTCCCTCTGCCTCTCCTGGGTGGGGAGTGGGAGAGGGAACTGGGAACAAGATAAAAAGCTAGGTGGAGCCAACAGGCACAGAAAGATGCCTCACCTTAAACAAAACTCTAAAAAGCAAAAAATAAAAAAAATAAAATAAAATACAAAAGGGAGTAGTCAGAGACAAAGACAGAGATAGAGAGAGACAAATACAGATACAGAGAAAGGATGACTGAGTCTTCCTACCATGCGAGTTGTCTATACTGGAGGCTGAATTATCAGTGTGATCTCTTCATTCCTCTGTGTCCCCCAACATGGCTAGATGGCAGGAGCCCTGGAGCTGGTTCTTGAAGAAGAGATGTTCTGTTCCCTCTGCCTCTCCTGGGTGGGGAGTGGGAGAAGGAATTATGAACAAGATAAAGGGCTAGGCAGGGCCAAGGGGCACAGAAAGACGCCTCACCTTAAACAGAATTCTAAAAAGCAAATGTAAAAAAAATAAAATGAAATCAAAAAGAGAGGAGTAAGAGACAGAGACAGAGAGAGACAAAGACAGATACGGAGAGAGGATGCCTGGGTCTTTCTACCACGTGATTTATCTATACTGGAGGCTGAATTATCAGTGGGATCTATTCATTCCACCGTTTCTCCCAAAATGGCTAGATCGCAGGATCCGAGGAGCTGGTTCTTGAAGAAGGGCTGATCGGTTTCCTCTGCCTCTCTTGGGTGGTGAGTGGGGAGAGGGAATTATGAACAAGATAAAGGGCTACGTGGGGCCAACAGGCCCAGAAAGATGCCTCACCTTAAACAGAATTCTAAAAGGCAAAAAGTTAAAAAAAAATGAAATAAAAAAGAGAGGAGTCAGAGACAGAGACAGAGATAGAGAGAGACCAAGACAGATACAGAGAGAGGATGCCTGGGTATTCCTACCACGCGAGTTGTCTATACTTGCTAGTTGTCTAATGCAAGTTGTCTAAATGGCTAGATCGCAGGATCCGTGGTGCTGGTTCTTGAAGAAGGGCTGATCGGTTTCCTCTGCCTCTCCTGGGAGGGGAGTGGGAGAGGGAATTAGGAACAAGATAAAGGGCTAGGCAGGGCCAACAGGCCCAGAAAGATGCCTCACCTTAAACAAAATTCTAAAAAGCGAAAAGTAAAAAAAATAACATTAAATAAAAAAGACAGGACTCAGAGACAGAGACAGCGATAGAGAAAGACAAAAACAGATAGAGAGAGAGGATGCCTGGGTCTTCCTACCACGCAAGTTGTCCATACTGGAGGCTGAATTATCAGCGGGATCTCTTCATTCCTCCGTTCCCCCCAAAATGGCTAGTCTCAGGAGAGGTGGAACTGGTTCTTGAAGAAGGGCTGTTCTGTTCCCTCTTCCTGTCCTGGGTGGGGAGTGGGAGAGGGAATTATGTACAAGATAAAGGGCTAGGTGGGGCCAACAGGCCCAGATAGATGCCTAATCTTAAACAAAATTCTAAAAAGCAAAAAGCAAAAAAAAATAAAATAAAAAAAGAGATGAGTCAGAGACAGAGACAGAGATAGAGAAAAAGACAGATACAGAGAGAGGATGCCAGAGTCTTCCTATGACGTGAGTTGTCTATACTGGAGGCTGAATTATCAGTGGGATCTCTTCATTCCTCCGTTCCCCCAAAATGGCTAGATTGCAGGAGGCGTGGAGCTGTTTTTTTTTTTTTTTTTTTAATTTATTTATTTGCATTCATTCACTGAATATCATTACGAAGAAGGGCTGTTCTGTTCCCTCTTCCTGTCCTGGGTGGGGAGTGGGAGAGGGAATAATGTACAAGATAAAGGGCTAGGCGGAGCCAACAGGCCCAGATAGATGCCTAATCTTAAACAAAATTCTAAAAAGCAAAAAGTAAAAATAAAATAAAATAAAATAAAATAAAATAAAATAAAATAAAATAAAAAAGACAGGAGTCAGAGACAGAGATAGCGATAGAGAGAGACAAAGACAGATACAGAGAGAGGATGCCTGGGTCTTCCTACCACGCGAGTTGTCCATAATGGAGGCTGAATTATCAGTGGTATATCTTCATTCCTCCGTTTCCTCCAAAATGGCAATATCGCAGGAGGCCTGGAGCTGGTTCCTGAAGAAGGGCTGTTCTGTACCCTCTGCCTGTCCTGGGTGGGGAGTGGGAGAGGGAATTATGAACAAGATAAAAAGCAAGGCGGGGCCAACAGGCCCAGAAAGATGCCTACTGGAGACTGAATTATCAGTGGGATCTCTTCATTCCTCCGTGTCCCCCAACATGGCTAGATCTCAGGAGCCTTGGTGCTTGTTCTTGAAGAAGGGCTATTCAGTTCTCTCTGCCTCTCCTGGGTGGGCAGTGGGAGAGGGAATTATTAACAAGATAAAGGGCTAGGCGGGGCCTAGAGGCCCAGAAATATGCCTCACCTTAAACAAAATTCTAAAAAGCAAAAGGTAAAAAAAAATAAAATAAAAAAAGAGAGGAGCCAGAAACAGAGATAGGAGAGACAAAGACAGATACAGATTGAGGATGCCTGAGTCTTCCTACCATGCGAGTTGTCTATACTGGAGGCTGAATTATCAGTGGTATCTCTTCATTCCTCCATTTCCCTGAAAATGGCTAGATAACAGGAGCCCAGGAGCTGGTTCTTGAAGAAGGGCTGTTCTGTTCCCTCTGCATCTCCTGGGTGGGGAGTGGGAGAGGGAATTTTTAACAAGATAAAGGGCGAGGCGGGGCCAAAAGCCCCAGAAAGATGTCTCACCTTAAACAGAATTCTAAAAAGCAAAAAGTAAAAATAAAATAAAATAAAATAAATAAAATAAAATAAAATAAAATAAAATAAAATAAAATAAAAAAGACAGGAGTCAGAGACAGAGACAGCGATAGAGAGAGACAAAGACAGATACAGAGAGAGGATGCCTGGGTCTTCCTACCACGTGAGTTGTCTACACTGGAGGCTGAATTATCAGTGGGATCCCTTCTTTCCTCCGTTTCCCCTAAAGTGGCTAGATCGAAAGAGCCGTGGAGCTGGATATTGAAGAACGGCTATTCTGTTCTCTCTGCCTCTCTTGGGTGGAGAGTGGTAGAGGGAATTATGAAAAAGATAAAGGGCTAGGCGGGCCCAACAGGCCCAGAAATATGCCTCACCTTAAACAAAATTCTAAAAAGCAAAAAGTAAAATAAAATAAAATTAAATAAAAAAGACAGGAGTCAGAGACAGAGACAGAGATAGAGAGAGAAAAAGACAGATACAGAGAGAGGATGCCTGAGTCTTCCTACCATGCGAGTTGTCTCTACTGGAGGCTGAATTATCAGTGGAATCTGTTCATTCGTCCGTTTCCCCCAACAAGGCAAGATCGCAGGAGCCTTGGAGCTTGTTATTGAAGAAGGGCTATTCGGTTCCCTCTGCCTCTCCTGGGTGGAGAGTGGGAGAGGGAATTATGAACAAGATAAAGGGCAAGGCGGGGCCAACAGCCCCAGAAAGATGCCTCAACTTAAACAAAATTCTAAAAAGCAAAAAGTGAAAAAAAAAAAATAAATAAATAAAAAAGAGAGGAATCAGAGACAGAGTCAGAGAGAGACAAAGACAGATACAGAGAGAGGATGCGTGAGTATTCCTACGAAGAGAGTTGTCTATACTGGAAGCTGAATTATCAATGGGATCTCTTCATTCCTTCTTTTCCCCCAAAATGGCTAGATCACAGGATCCATGTCGCTGGTACTTGAAGAAGGGATTTTCTGTTCCCTCTGCCTCCCCTGACTGGTGAGTGGGAGAGGGAATTATGAACAAGATAAAGGGCTAAGCAGGGCCAACAGGCCCAGAAAGATGCCTCACCTTAAACAAAATTCTAAAAATTAAAAAGTAAAAAAAAGTAAAATAATATAAGAAAGAGAGGAGTCAGAGAACGAGCCAGAGATAGAGAGAATAAAAGACAGATAGAGAGAGAGGATGCCTGAGTCTTCCTACCACGTGAGTTGTCTATACTGGAGGCTGAATTATCAGTGGGATCTCTTCATTCCTCCGTTTCCCCCAAAATGGCTAGATCGCAGGAGACATGGAGCTGGTTCTTGAAGAAGGGGTGTTCTGTTCCCTCTGCCTCTCCTGGGTGGGGAGTAGGAGAGGGAATTTTTAACAAGATAAAGGGCTAGGCGTGGCCAAAAGGTCCAGAAAGATGCTTCAGCTTAACAAAATTCTAAAAAGCAAAATGTAAAAATATATATACATATAATTAAAGAGAGGAATCAGAGACAGAGACAGAGATAGAGAGAGACAAAGACAGATACAGAGAGAGGATGCATGAGCCTTCCTACCACATGAGTTTTCTATACTGGAGGCTGAATTTTCATTGGGATCTCTTCATTCCCCCGTTTCTCCGAAAATGGCTAGGTCACAGGAGCCGGAAGCTGGTTCTTGAAGAGGGGCTATTCTGTTACTTCTGCCTCCCCTAGGTGGGGAGTGGGAGAGGGAACTGTTAACAATATAAAGGTCTAGGTGGGGCCAACTGGTCCAGAAAGATGCCCCACCTTAAACAAAATTCTAAAAAGGAAAAATTTAAAAAATGATAAAATAAAAAAGAGAGGAGTCATAGACAGACAGAGATAGAGAGAGACAAAGAAAGATACAGAGAGAGGATGCCTGAGTCTTCCTACCATGCAAGTTGTCTATACTGGAGGATGAATTATCAGTGGGATCTCTTCATTCCTACGCTTCCCCCAAAAAGGCTAGATCGCAGGAGCCTTGGGGCTGGTTCTTGAAGAAAGGCTGTTAGGTTCCCTCTGCCTCTCCAGGGTGGGGAGTGGGTGAGAGAATTATTAACAAGATAAAGGGCCAGGCGGTGCCAACAGGTCCAGAAAGATGCCTCACTTTAAACAAAATTCTAAAATGGAAAAATTAAAAAAATAAAAAAAATAGAGAGGATTCAGAGACAGAGATAGAGAGAGAAAAAGAAAGATACAGAGAGAGGATGCCTGAGTCTTCCTACCATGTGAGTTGTCTATACTGGAGGCTGAATTATCATTGGGATCTCTTCATTCCTCTGTTTCCCCAAAGAGGGCTAGATCGCAGGAGCCATGGAGCTGGTTCTTGGAGAAGGGCTGTTCTGTTCCCTCTGTGTCTCCTGCGTGGGTATTGGGAGAGGGAATTATGAACAATATAAAGGGCTAGGCGGAGCCAACAGGCCCAGAAAGATGACTCACCTTAAACAAAATTCTAAAAAGCAAAAAGTAAAATAAAATAAAAAAGAGAGGAGTCAGAGATACAGACAGAGATAGAGAGAGACAAAGACAGATACAGATAGAGGATGTCTGTGTCTTCCTACCACGTTAGTTGTCTATACTAGAGGCTGAATTATCAGTGGGATCTCTTCATTCCTCCGTTTCCCCCAAAATGCCTAGGTCGCAGGAGCCATGGAGCTTGTTGTTGAAGAAGGGCTGTTCGCTTTCCTCTGACTCTCTTGGGTGTGCACTGGGAGTGGAAATTATTAACAAGACAAAGGGCTAGGCTATGCCAAGAAGCACAGAAAGATTCCTCACCTTAATCACAATTCTAAAGAGCAAAAGGTAAAAAAAAATTAAATTAAATTAAAAAGAGAGGAGTCAGAGACAGAGAAAGAGATAGAGAGAGACAAAGACAGATATAGAGAGAGGATGCTTGAGTCTTTCTACCATGCAAGTTGTCTACACAGTAGGCTGAATTATCAGTGGTATCTCTTCATTCCTCCGTTTCCCCCACTATGGCTAGATCGCAGGAGCCGTGGAGCTGGTTGTTGAAGAAGGGCTGTTCTGTTCCCTCTACCTCTCCTGGGTTGGGAGTGGGAGAGGGAATTATGAACAGGATACTGGGCTAGGCAGGGCCAACAGGCCCAGAAAGATGCCTCACCTTAAACAAAATTATAAAAAGCAAAAAGTAAAAAATAAATAAATAAAATAAAAAAGAGATCAGCCAGAGACAGAGACAGAGATAGAGAGAGACAAAGACAGATACAGAGAGAGGATTCCTGAGTCTTCCTACCACGTGAGTTGTCTACACTGGAGGCTGAATTATCATTGGGAACTCTTCATTCCTCCGTTTCCCCCAAAATGGCTAGATCGCAGGAGCCGTGGAGCTGGTCCTTGAAGAAGGGCTGTTCGGTTCCCTCTGCCTCTTCTGGGTGGGGATTGGGAGAGGGAATTATGAACAAGATAAAGGGCTAGGCAGGGCCAACAGTCCCAGAAAAATGTCTCACCTTAAACAAAATTCTAAAAAGGAAAAATTTAAAAAAAATTAAAAAGAGAGGAGTCAGACACAGAGACAGAGATAGAGAGAGACAATGAAAGATACAGAGAGAGGATGCCTGAGTATTCCTACCACGTGATTTGTCTATACTGGAGGCTAAATTATCAGGGGGTTCTCTTCATTCCTTCATTTCCCCCAAAATTGCTAGATCGCAGGAGCCATGGTGTTGGTTCTTGAAGAAGGGCTGTTCGGTTCCCTCTGCTTCTCCTGGGTGGGGAGTGGGAGAGGGAATTATTAACAAGTTAAAGGGCTAGACGGGGCCAACTGGTCCAGAAAGATGCCCCACCTTAAACAAAATTCTAAAAAGGAAAAATTAAAAAAAATGATAAAATAAAAAAGAGAGGAGTCATAGACAGACAGAGATAGAGAGAGACAAAGAAAGATACAGAGAGAGGATGCCTGAGTCTTCCTACCACGTGAGTTCTCTATACTGGAAGCTGAATTATCAGTGGGATCTCTTCATTCCTCCGTTTCCCCAAGAAAGACTAGATCGCAGGAGCCTTGGGGCTGGTTCTTGAAGAAAGGCTGTTGGGTTTCCTCTGCCTCTCCAGGGTGGGGAGTGGGTGAGAGAATTATTAACAAGATAAAGGGCTAGGCGGTGCCAACAGGCCCAGAAAGATGCCTCAACTTAAACAAAATTATAAAAAGCAATAAGTAAAAAAAAAATAAATAAGAGAGGAGTCAGAGACAGAGATAGGGAGAGAAAAAGAGAGATAAAGAGAGAGGATGCCAGAGTCTTCCTACCATGCAAGTTGTCTATACTGGAAGCTGAATTATCAGTGGGATCTCTTCATTCCTCCGTTTCCCTCAAAATGTCTAGATCGCAAGAGCCGTGGAGCTGGTTCTTGAAGAAGGGCTCTTTGGTTCCCACTGCCTCTCCTGGGTGGGGAGTGGGAGAGGGAATTATGAACAAGATCAAGGGCAAGGCGGGGCCAACAGGCCCAGAAAGATGCCTCATCTTAAAAAAAATTCTAAAAAGCAAAAAGTAAAAAAAAATAAAATAAAATAAAAAAGGAGGAGTCAGAGACAGAGACAGAGATGCAGAGAGACAAAGATATAGAGAGAGGATGCCTGGGTCTTCCTACCACGCAAGTTGTCTATACTGGAGACTGAATTATCAGTGGGATCTCTTCATTCCTCCGTTTCCCCAAAAATGGCTAGATCGCAGGAGCCGTGGAGCTGGTTCTTGAAGAAGGCATGTTCGGATTCCTCTGCCTCTCCTGGGTGGAGAGTGGGAAAGGGAATTATGAACAAGGTAAAGGGAGAGGCGGGGACAACAGGCCCAGAAAGATGCCTCACCTTAAACAAAATTCTATAAAGCTAAAAGTAAAAAAAAAATAAAATAAAATAAGAAAGAGAGGAGTCAGAGACAGAGATAGAGAGAGCCAAAGACAGATAGAGAGAGAGGATGCCTGCATCTTTCTACCACGTGAGTTGTCTATACTGGATGCTGAATTATCAGTGGGATCTCTTCATTCCTCCGTTTCCCCCAAAATGGCTAGATCGCAGGAGACATGGAGCTGGTTCTTGAAGAATGGCTGTTCTGTTCCCTCTGTGTCTCCTGGGTGGGGCATGGGAGAGGGAATTTTTAACAAGATAAAGGGCTAGGTGGGGCCAAAAGGCCCAGAAATATGCCTCAGCTTAACAAAATTCTAAAAAGCAAAAAGTAAAACAAAATATATATATAATTAAATAGAGAGGAATCAGAGACAGAGACCGAGATAGAGAGAGACAAAGACAGATACAGAGAGAGGATGCAATAGCCTTCCTACCACGCAAGTTGTCTATACTGGAGGCTGAATTTTCATTGGGATCTCTTCATTTCCCCGTTTCGCCGAAAATGGCTAGATCACAGGAGCCGTGGAGCTGGTTCATGAGGAAGGGCTGTTCGGTTCCCTATGCCTCTCCTGGGTGGGGAGTGGGAGAGGGAACTGTTAACAAGATAAAGGGCTAGGTGGAGACAACAGGCCCAGAAAGATGCCTTACCTTAAATAAAATTATAAAAAGCAATAAGTAAAAAAAAAAAATAAAAAAATAGAGGAGTCAGAGACAGAGATAGAGAGAGACAAAGAGAGATACAGAGAGAGGATGCCTGAGTGTTCCTACCATGAGAGTTGTCTATACTGGAGGCTGAATTATCATTGGGATCTCTTCATTCCTCCGTTTTCCCCAAAATGGCTAGATCGCAAGAGCCCTGGTGCTGGTTCTTGAAGAAGGGCTGTTCGGTTCCCTCTGCCTCTCCTTGTTGGGGAGTGGGAGAGGGAATTATTAACATGATAAAGGGCAATGCGGGGTCAACAGGCCCAGAAATATTCCTCACCTTAAAAAAATTCTAAAAAGCAAAAAGTAAAAAAAAATAAAATAAAATAAAAAAGAGTAGTCAGAGACAGAGACAGAGATAGAGAGAGACAAAGACAGATACAGAGTGAGGATGCCTGAGTTTTCCTAACACACGAGTTGTTTATATTGGAGGCTGAATTATCAGTGGGATCTCTTCATTCCTCCATTTCCCCAAATATGGCTAGATCGCAGGAGCCATGGAGCTGGTTCTTGAAGAAGGGATGTTTGGTTCCCTCTGCCTCTCCTGGGTGGGGAGTGGGAGAGGAAATGATTAACTAGATAAAGGACTAGGCAGGGCCAACATGCCCAGAAAGATGCCTCACCTTAAACAAAATTCTAAAAAGCAAATGTAAAAAAAAATAAAATAAAATAAATAAGAGAGGAGTCAGAGACAGAGACAGAGATAGAGAGAGAAAAAGACAGATACAGAGAGAGGATGTCTGAGTCTTCCTACCACATGAGTTGTCTATACTGGAGGCTGAATTATCATTGGGATCTCTTCATTCCTCCGTTTCCCCAAAAAGGGCTAGATCGCAGGAGCCATGGAGCTGGTTCTTGGAGAAGGGCTGTTCTGTTTCCTCTGTGTCTCCTGCGTGGGTAGTGGGAGAGGGAATTATGAACAATATCAAGGGCTAGGCGGGGCCAACAGGCCCAGAAAGATGACTCACCTTAAGCAAAATTCTAAAAAGCAAAAAGTAAAAAAAAAAGTAAAGTAAAATAAAAAAGAGAGGAGTCAGAGACAGAGACAGAGATAGAGAGAGAAAAAGAAAGATACAGAGAGAGGATGCCCGAGTCTTTCTACCACGCGAGTTGTCTATACTGGAGGCTGAATTATCAGTGGGATCTCTGCATTCCTCCGTTTCCCCCAAAATGCCTATATCGCAGGAGCCATGGAGCTTGTTCTTGAAGAAGGGCTGTTCGCTTTCCTCTGCCTCTCTTGGGTGGGCAGTGGGAGTGGAAATTATTAACAAGATAAAGGGCTAGGCTGTGCCAAGACCCCAGAAAGATGCCACATCTTAATCAAAATTCTAAAAAGCAAAAGGTAAAAAAATATTAAATTAAATTAAAAAGAGAGGAGTCAGAGACAGAGACAGAGATAGAGAGAGACAAAGACAGATACAGAGAGAGGATTCCAGAGTCTTCCTACCACGTGAGTTGTCTGTACTGGAGGCTGAATTAGCATTGGGAACTCTTCATTACTCCGTTTCCCCCAAAATGGCTAGATCGCAGGAGCCATGGAGCTGGTTCTTGAAGTAGGGCTGTTCGGTTCCCTCTGCCTCTTCGGGGTGGGGATAGGGAGAGGGAATTATGAACAAGAAAAAGGGCTAGGCGGGGCCAACAGGCCCAGAAAAATGCCTCACCTTAAACAAAATTCTAAAAAGGAAAAATTTAAAAAAAAATTAAATAAAAAAGAGAGGAGTCAGAGACAGAGACAGAAATAGAGAGAGACAAAGAAAGATACAGAGAGAGGATGCCTGAGTATTCCTACCACGTGATTTGTCTATACTGTAGGCTGAATTATCAGTGGGATCTCTTCATTCCTTCATTTCCCCCAAAATGGCTAGATCGCAGGAGCTGTGAAGTTGGTTCTTGAAGAAGGGCTGTTCGGTTCCCTCTGCCTCTCCTGGGTGTGGAGTGGGAGAGGGAACTGTTAACAAGATAAAGGGCTAGGCGGGGCCAACTGGACCAGAAAGATGCCCCACCTTAAACAAAATTCTTAAAAGGAAAAATTTAAAAAAATAAAATGAAAAAGAGAGGAGTCATAAACAGACAGAGATAGAGAGAGACAAAGACAGATACAGAGAGAGGATGCCTGAGTCTTCCTACCACGCAAGTTGTCTATACTGGAGGCTGAATTATCAGTGGGATCTCTTCATTCCTCCATTTCCCCCTAAATGGCTAGATCACAGGAGCCATGGAGCTGGTTCTTGAAGAAGGGCTGTTCAGTCCACTCTGCCTCTCCTGGGTGGGGAAGAGGGAATTATTAACAAGATAAAGGGCTAGGCGGGGCCAACAGGCCCAGAAAGATGCCTCACCTTAAACAAAATTCTAAAAAGGAAAATTACAAAATAAAAATAAAATAAAAAAGAGAGGAGTCAGAGACAGACAGAGATAGAGAGAGACAAAAAAGATACAGAGAGAAGTTGCCTGAGTCTTCCTTCCACATGAGTTGTCAATACTGGAGGCTGAATTATCAGTGGGATCTCTTCATTCCTCCGTTTCCTCAAAAATGGCTAGATCACAGGAGCCATGGAGCTGATCCTTGAAGAAGGACTGTTCTGTTCTCTCTGCCTCTCCTGGGTGGGGATTGGTAGAGGGAATTATTAACAAGATAAAGGGCTAGGTGGGGCCAAAAGTCCCAGAAAAATGTCTCACTTTTAACAAAATTTTAAAAAGGAAAAATTTTAAAAAATATTAAATAAAAAAGAGAGGAGTCAGAGACAGAGACAGAGATAGAGAGAGACAAAGAAAGATACAGAGAGAGGATGCCTGAGTATTCCTAACACGTGATTTGTCTATACTGTAGGCTGAATTATCAGTGGTATCTCTTCATTCCTTCATTTCCCCCAAAATGGCTAGATCGCAGGAGCCGTGGAGCTGGTCCTTGAAGAAGGGCTGTTCTGTTCTCTCTGCCTCTCCTGTGTGGGGATTGGTAGAGGGAATTATTAACAAGATAAAGGGCTAGGTGCGGCCAACAGGCCCAGAAATATGCCTCACCTTAAACAAAATTCTAAAAAGGAAAAATTAAAAAAATATATAATAAAAAAGAAAGGAGTCAGAGACAGAGACAGAGATAGAGAGAGAAAAAGACAGATACAGGGAGAGGATGCCTGATTCTTCCTACCACACGACTTGTCTATACTGGAGGCTGAATTATCAGTGGGATCTCTTCATATCTCTTTTTCCCCCAAAAGGGCTAGATCACAGGAGACGTGGAGATGGTTCTTGAAGAAGGGCTTTTCTGTTCCCTCTGCCTCTCCTGAGTGGGGAGTGGGAGACGAAATTATGAAAAGGATACTGGGCTAGGCAGGGCCAACAGGCCCAGAACGATGCCTCACCTTAAAGAAAATTCTAAAAAGCAAAAAGTAAAAATAAAATAAAATAAAATAAAATAAAATAAAATAAAATAAAATAAAAAAGAGAGGAGTCAGAGACAGAGACAGAGATAGAGAGAGAAAAAGACAGATACAGAGAGAGGATTCCTGAGTCTTCCTACCACGGGAGTTGTCTGTACTAGAGGCTGAATTAACATTGGTAACTCTTCATTCCTCCGTGTCCCCCAACATGGCTAGATCGCAGGTGCCCTGGAGCTGGTTCTTGAAGAAGGGCTGTTCGGTTGCCTCTGCCTCTCCTGGGTCAGGAGTGAGAGAGAGAATTATGAACAGGATAAAGGGCTAGGTGGGGCCAACGGGCCCAGAGAGATGCCTCACCTTAAACAGAATTCTAAAAAGCAAATGTAAAAATAAATAAAATGAAATAAAAAAGAGAGTAGTCAGAGACAGAGACAAAGAGAGAGAGAGACAAAGACAGATACAGAGAGAGCTTCCATGGGTTTCCTACCACGAGAGTTGTCTGTACTGGAGGATGAATTATCAATGGGATCTCTTCATTCCTCCCTTTCCCCCAAAATGGCTAGATCACAGGATCCGAGGAGATGGTAATTGAAGAAGGGCTGATCGGTTTCCTCTGCCTCTCTTGGGTGGCGAGGGGGAGAGGGAATTATGAACAAGATAAAGGGCTAGGCGGGGCCAACAGGCCCAGAAAGATGCCTCACCTTAAACAGAATTCTAAAGAGCAAAAAGTAAAAATAAAATAAAATAAAATAATATAAAATAAAAAAGACAGGAGTCAGAGACAGAGACAGTGATAGAGAGAGACAAAGACAGATACAGAGAGAGGATGCCTGGGTGTTCCTACCACGCGAGTTGTCTACACTGGAGGCTGAATTATCAGTGGGATCTGTTCATTCCTCCGTTTCCCCCAACATGGCAAGATCACAGGAGCCTTGGAGCTTGTTCTTGAAGAAGGGCTGTTCGGTTCTCTCTGCTTCTCCTGGGTGGGCAGTGGGAGAGGGAATTAGGAACAAGATAAAGGGCAAGGTGGGGCCAACAGGCCCAGAAATATGCCTCACCTTAAACAAAATTCTAAAAAGCAAAAGATAAAAAGAAATAAAACAATATAAAAAAAGAGAGGAGCCAGAGACAGCGACAGAGATAGAGAGAGACAAAGAGAGATACAGAGAGAGGAGGCCTGAGTCTTTCTACCACGTGAGTTGTCTATACTGGAGGCTGAATTATCAGTGGTATCTCTTCATTCCTCCGTTTCACTCAAAATGTCTAGATCGCAGGAGCCCTGGAGCTGGTTTTTGATGAAGGGCTCTGCGGTTCCCACTGCCTCTCCTGATTGGGGAGTGGGAGAGGGAATTATGAACAAGATCAAGGGCATGGTGGGGCCAACAGGCCCGGAAAGATGCCTCACCTTAAACAAAATTCTAAAAAGATAAAAGTAAAAAGAAATAAAATAAAATAAGAAAGAGAGGAGTCAGAGACAGAGACAGAGATAGAGAGAGACAAAGACAGATGCAGAGAGAGGATGCCTGAGTCTTTCTACCACGTGAGTTGTCTATACTGGAAGCTGAATTATCAGTGGGATCTCTTCATTCCTCCGTTTCCCCCAAAATGGCTAGATCGATGGAGCCATGGAGCTGGTTCTTGAAGAAGGCCTGTTCTGTTCCCTCTGCGTCTCCTGGGTGGGGAGTGGGAGAGGGAATTTTTAACAAGATAATGGGCTAGGCGGGACCAAAAGGCCCAGAAAGATGCCTCAGCTTAACGAAAAAAAAAAAAATATATATATATATATGTGTGTGTGTGTATATATATATATATATATATATATATATATATATATATATATGTAATTAAATAGACAGGAATCAGAGACAGAGACAGAGATAGAGAGAGACGAAGACAGATACAGAGACAGATACAGAGAGAGGATGCATGAGCCTTCCTACCACGTGAGTTGTCTATACTGGAGGCTGAATTATTAGTGGGATCTCTTCACTCCTCTATTTTCCCCAAAATGGCTAGATCGCAGGAGACGTGGAGCTGGTTTATGAAGATGAGCTCTTCAGTCGCGTATGCTTCTCCTGGTTGGGAATTGGGAGACGGAATTATGAACAAAATAAAGGGCTAAGTGTGGCCAACAGGCCCAGAAAGATGCCTCATCTTATGCAAAATCCTAAAAAGCAAAAAGTAAAAAAGAAAAAACAAAATAAAAAAGAGAGGAGTCAGAGACAGAGACAGAGATAGAGAGAGACAAAGACAGATACAGAGAGAGGGTGCGTGAGTCTTCCTACAACGCGAGTTGTCTACACTGGAGGCTGAATTATCAGTGGGATCTCTTCATTCCTCCGTTTCCCCCAAAATGGCTAGATCGCAAGAGCCATGGAGCTGGTTCTTGAAGAAGGGCTGTTTGGTTCTCTCTGCCTCTCCTGGGTGGGCAGTGGGAGAGGGAATTATTAACAAGATAAAGGGCTAGGCTGGGCCAACAGACCCAGAAAGATGCCTCACCTTAAACAAATTCTAAAAATCAAAAACAAAAAAAAATAAAAAAGAGAAGAGTCAGAGACAGAGACAGAGATAGAGAGAGATAAAGACAGATACAGAGAGGATGCGTGAGTCTTCCTACCACGTGAGTTGTCTATACTGGAGGCTGAATTATCACCGGGATCTCTTCATTCCTCGGTTTCCCCCAAAATGGCTAGATCACAGGAGCGGTGGAGCTGGTTCTTGAAAAAGGGCTGTTCGGTTCCCTCTGCCTCTCCTGGGTGGGGAGTGGGAGAGGGAATTATGAAAAAGATAAAGGGCGAGGCAGGGCCAACAGGCCCAGAAAGATTCCTCACCTTAAACAAAATTCTAAAAAGCAAAAAGTGAAAAAAATAAAATAAAATAAAAAAGGGAGGAATCAGAGACAGAGACAGAGATAGAGAGAGGCAAAGACAGATACAGAGAGAGGATGCCTGAGTCTTCCTACCACGCGAGTTGTCTGTACTGGAGGCTGAATTATCAGTGGGATCTCTTCATTCCTCCATTTCCCCCAAAATGGCTAGATCGCAGGAGACATGGAACTGGTTCTTGAAGAAGGGCTCTTCGGTTCCCTCTGCCTCTCCTGGGTGGGCAGTGGGAGAGGGAATTATGAACAAGATAAAGGGCTAGGCGGGGCCAACAGGCCCAGAAAGATGCCTCATCTTAAACAAATTCTAAAAAGCAAAAAGTAAAATAAAATAAAATAAAAAAGAGAGGAGTCAGAGACAGACAGAGAGAGAGAGACAAAGAAAGATACAGAGAGAGGTTCCCTGAGTCTTCCTTCCACACGAGTTGTCAATACTGGAGGCTGAATTATCAGTGGGATCTCTTCATTCCTCCGTTTCCCCAAAAATGGCTAGATTGCAGGAGTTTTGGAGCTTGTTCTTGAAGAAGGGCTGTTGTGTTCTCTTTGCCTCTCCTGGGTGGGGATTGGGAGAGGGAATTATTAACAAGATAAAGGCCAAGTGTGGCCAACAGGCCCAGAAATATGCTTCACCTTAAACAAAATTCTAAAAAGGAAAAATTAAAAATATATATAATAAAAAAGAGAGGAGTCAGAGGCAGAGACAGAGATAGAGAGAGACAAAGACATATACAGGGAGAGGATGGCTGAGTCTTCCTACCACGCGACTTGTCTATACTGAAGGCTGAATTATCACTGGGTTCTCTTCATATCTCCTTTTCCCCCAAAAGGGCTAGATCACAGGAGACGTGGAGCTGGTTCTTGAAGAAGGGCTGTTCTGTTCCCTCTGCCTCTCCTGGGTCGGGAGTGGGAGAGGGAATTATGAACAGGATACTGGGCTAGGCAGTGCCAACAGGCCCAGAAAGATGCCTCACCTTAAAGAAAATTCTAAAAAGCAAAAATTAAAAAGATAAATGAAATAATAAAGAGAGCAGTCAGAGACAGAGACAGAGATAGAGAGAGACAAAGACAGATATAGAGAGAGGATGCTTGAGTCTTTCTACCATGCGAGTTGTCTATACTGTAGGCTTAATTATCAGTGGTATCTCTTCATTCCCCCGTTTCCCCCACAATAACTAGATTTCAGGAGTCGTGGAGCTGGTTGTTGAAGAAGGGCTGTTCTGTTCCCAATACCTCTCCTGGGTGGGGAGTGGGAGAGGGAATTATGAACAGGATACTGGGTTAGACAGGGCCAACAGGCCCAGAAAGATGCCTCACCTTAAACAAAATTCTAAAAAGCAAAAAGTAAAAAAAAAAATAATAAAATAAAAAAGAGAGGAGTCAGAGACAGAGATAGAGAGAGACAAAGAAAGATAGAGAGAGAAGATGCCTGAGTCTTCCTACCACGTGAGTTGTCTATACTGGAGGATGAATTATCAGTGGGATCTCTTCATTCCTCCGTTTCCCCTATAATGGCTAGATCGCAGGAGCCGTGGAGTTGGTTCTTAAAGAAGGTCTGTTCGGTTCCCTCTGCCAGTCCTGGGTGGGGAGTGGGAGAGGGAATTATTAACAAGATAAAGGGCTAGGTGCGGCCAACAGGCCCAGAAATATGACTCACCTTAAACAAAATTCTAAAAAGAAAAAATTAAAAAAATATATAATAAAAAAGAGGATTCAGAGACAGAGGTAGAGATAGAGAGAGACAAAGACAGATACAGAGAGAGGATGCCTGAGTCTTCCTACCACGCAAGTTGTCTATACTGGAGGCTGAATTATCAGTGGGATCTCTTCATTCCTCCATTTCCCCAAAAATGGCTAGATTGCAGGAGTTTTGGAGCTGGTTCTTGAAGAAGGGCTGTTCTGTTCTCTCTGCCTCTCCTGGGTGGGGATTGGGAGAGGGAATTATTAACAAGATAAAGGCCAAGTGTGGCCAACAGGCCCAGAAATATGCCTCACCTTAAACAAAATTCTAAAAAGGAAAAATTAAAAAAATATATAATAAAAAAGAGAGGAGTCAGAGGCAGAGACAGAGATAGAGAGAGACAAATACAGATACAGAGAGAGGATGCCTGAGTCTTTCCACGACGCGAGTTGTCTATACTGGAGGCTGAATTATCAGTGGGATCTCTTCATTCCTCCATTTCCCCAAAAAGGGCTGGATCGCAGGAGCCATGTAACTGGTACTTGAAGAAGGGCTTTTTTGTTCCCTCTGCGTCTCCTGGGTGGGAAGTGGGAGAGGGAATATGGACAAGATAAAGGACTAGGAGGTGCCAACAGGCCCCGAAAGATGCCTCACGTTAAACAAAATTCTAAAAAGCAAAAAGTAAAATAAAATAAAATAAAAAGGAGTCAGAGACAGAGACAGAGCTAGAGAGAGACAAAGACAGATACAGAGAGAGGATGCCTGAATCTTTTTACCACGTGAGTTGTCTGTAATGGAGGCTGAATTATCAGTGGGATCTCTTCATTCCTCCTTTTCCCCCCAAATGGCTAGTTCGCAGGTGCCATGGAGCTGGTTCTTGAAGAAGGGCTGTTCTGTTCCCTCTGCCTCTCCACGCGAGTTGTCTATATTGGAGGCTGAATTATCAGTGGGATCTCTTCATTCCTCTGTTTCCCCCCAAAATGGCTAGATCGCAGGAGCCATGGAGCTGGTTCTTGAAGAAGGGCTGTTCTGTTCCCTCTGCCTCTCCTGGGTCGATATATGAGATTTTTAAGGTTGATCATATTTACAACACTCTGTGAACTTTTTGATTAAGCAAAATATCAATAACCTTCTCTTGACCTCTTTTCTCCACCCAAATTACTGTTCTCTCCTACATGTTTCTGCAAAATTGTTTTATACAATTGGAATATCTCTACAGTCTATGAAATTGAGCTTGTATTTTGAGGACTCAGCAGTTGCCTACAGTAAGTGTGCCATAAATACTATGCTGAAATCTTTTTAAGAAATTTTATTCCCCCATTTACTTTGATGAGTATATCCTAATGTGGCTAAATAAAAGTATGGTGTTAAGCATTCTTGTTTTTTTACCAAACATTTCTGCCAACACATTTATTCTACTTTTTTCTGGATACAGAGAATAGTAGCAAGTAAACACTAGGCTTAAAATGTTCAATCCTTGCTTAGTAATGATTATTGGCCCAGGAAAACTTTGGAGTGTGAAATGGCTATCTGAGAACAAAACTGTGATTTGTTCTTTAATGTATACAGTGGGATTGTATGAGCCAATATCATCATTAATCAAAGACAAACTCCAGCTCATTCTTTCAACCAGAATTCAGGAAAGTACTTTTCTATTAAACAGAGACCTGTGCATTTTGTTGTTTTGTTTTGTTTTGTTTTGTTTTTATTAATTGATTTAAAAAAATCACTGTGTATCATTACAGCATAACAAATGAATTTTCTCAGTGTGAATACATATTAGTTGGTTAAAGACATTAACATAGCCGAACCAGCAGAGGACAGAATGGTTATTGTGATGGACTTGCATGTAGTTGACCACAGTTCAAGTTCTGGACCTGGTGGCTTAAAACACACTAGGCACATGTTCATGTATGCTCAACATCCTGAGAGAATGTAAAAGGGATTGTGGTGTGGCCATTCTTCCTGGGAGGTGATTTCTTACTTTCTCCCTCTCTGTCTCTCTGGTGAGCATCTGTACCCTATAGCAAATCTCTCTCTCTCTCTCCCTCTCTCTCTCTCTCTCAAATAAAGACATTTATCATATACATTATAATCAACAAAATTCTTTCCATTGATACGAAGCCCAGCTGGTCACCTCTCCCAGCAGTGGATAGATACTGGGTGTGCCTTGGCAATGTGTGAAAAAGGAGATTCTGTTCTTCAGACACCTGACTATAGTATCTTTTTTGAGACCACATTACTAAAAATAACAGAAAAGAGACTTTGGCAGATGTCAATTCCCAAAAAAAGGGAAACACACTCCTAGCCAGTGAAACATTCGCCTAACAGGCACTTAAAAGTTAGTAAATCTTCCAATGGCTAGAAGTAGAAGAAGAGCCTCTGGTCTAAATAAACAAGGAAATATATCTCCATCAAAGGTACAGAGAAACTACCCTCCATCATTTGTGCTAAGGGACAATGTTACCAAAATGTCAGACAAAGAATTTCAAACATTTATGGTGAACAAATTCTTCGAGTTGGAAAAGAAAAGAGACAATGAACGCCAAGAGATAAGGAAGTCATTCCAAGATATGAAAGAAGAAATGGACACTCTGAAAAAGAACCAGATGGAGCTATTAGAGATAAAGTCTAGAACAGAGGAAATCAAAAACTCCCTTGAAAGTATTAAAAGTAGATTAGATCATGCTGAAGATCGAATCTCTGATGTAGAAGATAAAGTCACTGACCTAGAAGGAACCACCAAAAGGATAGAGAAAATAACAAAAAACACGAGGATAATATATGAGAAATACTAGTTTTCTTAAGACGTCCAAATATAAGAATAATTGGTATCCCAGAATGTGAAAAAACTAATAATGGCATGGAAAATCTATTCCATGAAATCCTGAAAGAAAATTTCCTGAGTCTAGAGAGGCACTCAAGCATCAAGACCCAAGAAATACAAAGGACTGCAGTTAGAATCAACCATAGAAGATCTTCCCCAAGGCACATCATAGCCAGACTATCTAAAACCACAGATAAAGACATGATACTAAAACTGGCAAGGGAGAAACAGGAAGTGCCGTACAAAGGTAATCCCATCAGGTTAACACCAGACCTCTCAATGGAAACAATGCAAGCAAGGAAAGAATGTGAAGATGTATTGAAAGTGCTAAGAGAGAAACAATTTCAACCAAGATTATCATATCCTGCAAGATTATCCTTCATATGGGAAAAAAAAGATTAAATCCTTCTCAGACAAACAAGACCTGAAAGTATTTGGCAGCACCAGACCAGCTCTTCAAGAAACCCTGAAGAGGGATCCAGCATTTAGTGTAATGGCTATGTCGCTGGACTCCCACGTAGTCGACCGCGGTTCGCGTCCCCGACCCGGTGGCTTAAAACTCACGCCGGGTGTGTGTGCATGCGTGCCCAAGATCCGAGAGGAGAATGGAGGAGAAGGAATTGTGGTGTGACCATCCCCCCTGGGGGGTGATTTCTTGCTTTCTGTCTCTCTGTCTCTCTCTGTCTGTCTGGCGAGTGCACACGCCCTATAGCAAAAGCCTCTCCAAAAATAAAAAAAAAAAAAGAAACCCTGAAGAAAGTACTGTTCCAGGAAAACTAAAGAGCTAACAGACAGAAACAAAGGAATAAAAGCCTGCTGTGACAATGGCCAACTTAAACTTTGGGACAGATCCAGTCACATCGATAATAACATTGAATGTGAATGTATTAAATTCTCCAATCAAGAGACACAGGCTGACTGAATGGATAAAAAAACAGAGACCCTCTATCTGTTGCCTACAGGAAACCTACCTCATTGATAAAGACATACATGTACTTGGGACCAGCAGTTAGCATAATGACTATGTCGCTGGACTGGAAGAGTCTGACCCGGTAGGGTCCCAGGATCTGTTTTGAGCCTTTGACCTTTTAAGCAAAGCTTGGATTGAATCAGCACATTGGCAAGGCCACTGCTGTACGCCCCCCCGACCTATGAGCAAAGCTTGGGTCAACTCAGCATTTTGGCAAGGCCACTTGCTGTACACTCCAGAGACTGCGGTAGACTTGCTGGGAAGTGACCCCCCTCTGGCTCCCTGATATACTACTATTAAAGAATTGCATAGCTCTCTTATACATCCTGAGTATATGATAAGATTTTCCAAAAGTCCCCAGACCACTCCCCTTTGCTCTGAACACCTACTGTTAATTACAATGCTTCACTCTGGCATGGTCACAATAGAGGATGTGTGCTGAAGTCACATCTAGGCAGAAATCTTTTTGACCTTTGGAAGGCCCTTCAAGATACATTTAGCGTAAGCTTAAAAATAGCCTTTTAGGCCGAAACTGGCCCAGGACACTCCCGCCCCACTATAGCTAATGTTCTAAAAAATACATAACAGTGGCACCACAGGCACAATAGAATGTTTTAAGTATGCCATAAACCCACCTTAAAGTTCTTTATTAACTTGTTAGTCACTTTATCACAAAAAGCTATCCCAGCCCTTACCAAGTGAACAATAGTTTCACCCCTTTAAAATATATTAGGATTCCTTGAATTAAGTTTTAGATCACTATAAAATTATATAAGTTCCATTCTTTATTGAGATCCATAAGAACTAATATCTATATTTGAGATTTTCTTTTCTCAGCATCGTTCTCAGTAATCACAAGATGGCTGCCACGCCACATCAGCTGATTATTATCTCTGCTTGCTGGAGCTGCTTTCCCAAAACTGCATTCCATGAAGACCCACCTACATCAAACGAACAATTGAGGAACTGCAATAGACCCACCCTTAATCCAACCCTGCCTTTGTAACCAGCAATGCTGCCACCCTGGCTTGGGACTGAATTTATCAAGCTTCCTGCAAGCCCCCTCTTCAAAAGACACTGTTCAGTAATCAAGACTGAAGAAGAAAATGCACCAGACAAATAGACTCCTTCATTATGAGAACTGTGTTTGGCTTCACCTGTTCAAACAGAACAGACATCATGTTTTATGATTATTGTTTCTGTGCAGTGAATTCCCTGTTTCTTAGAGTAAATCTTTTATTTTCCCTTCACCCCTCCTACTCCTGTAAGGCATCCCTCAATAAATACGTGTGTTTGGTAGCGACTAGCTGCTGCGGCCCTGAGCTGGCTCTGGCTGTGGCCAGCTGAGAACATGCTAAGGAGCATTGAGGTTTTACCCTAATTTTGTTCACCTGTGTCACCTTCCTGTGTACGAGTCTCAATCCACCCCAGTTGGAGCAGGCCACCCGGCACTGGACACCCACCTAGTTGACTGCGCTTCGCATCCCAGAACCAGTGGCTTAAACTCATGCCAGGCCCATGTGCATGCATGACCAAGATCCTGAGAGGAGAATGGAGGAGAAGGGATTGTGGCATGGCCAGCCCCACTGGGCCGTGATTTCTCGCATTCTGTCTCTCTCAATCTGGTGAGTGCATGTGCCCAATAGCAAAAAATACTCTAAAAAAAAAAGACACACATAGAATGAAAGTGAAGGGTTGGAAAAAGGTTTTCCATGCAAATTGGAACCAAAAAAGAGCTGGAGTTGCGATACTAATTTCTGACAAAATAGGCTTTAAAACAAACTGTTTGAAGAGACAGAGAAGGACACTATATTGTAGTAAAAGGATCAATAGATCAAGAAGACATAACTCTTACAAATATCTATGCACCTAACACAGGAGCACCCAAATATGTGAAAGAAAGACTGTTAGATCTAAAAGGGGAGATAGACTGCAATACACTAACTGTTGGAGACTTCAACACTGCACTATCCTCTCGGGACAGACAATCTAGATAAAAAATAGATAAAGAAATAAAGGATCTGAATGATACCATAAATGAAATGGACTTAACTGTCGGCGCCGTCTCTTCTCTGCAGAGATGGCACGACACCCGGTTCTTCCTCCCGCAGTCTTTATTCCCAGGTTTCAGCTTTTCCCGCTAGCTTCTTCCCGGTACCAGCTTCTTCAGCCAGCTAGCTTCTCTCCTCTTTACCAGCTAGCTTCTCCTTTTCCTCAGCTAGCTTCTCTCGCAGCTTCCTTCAGCCAGCTAGCTCAGCTTCCTCTCTTTTCCCGCTAGCTTCTTTCCGGTACCAGCTTCTTCAGCCAGCTAGCTTCTCTCCTCTTTACCAGCTAGCTTCTCCTCTACTTCTTCTTTCTCCCCGTATATATAGGGTCCTCCCGGTGGCTCCACCCGCAAGTTCCTTCACCTGTGTGAGGCAAGTCCTGATTGGCTGTAGAAGGAGTTGTTTGTACACGCCTCCCTATGCAGCCAGCAGCGCCATCTTGGCTCGGCGGCCAACGGCGGCGGCCAACACTTAACAGACATCTATACAACTTTCCATCCAAAAACCACGAGATACATTTTTTTCTCACCCTCACATGGAACCTTTTATTTATTTATTTTTTTTTGAACACACAATTCTTATATATATATATATATATATATATATATATATATGCATAGTTCTTTTTAATACACATTTACATTGACTTTTTTTTAATCTTCTTTATACTACATTGGATTACATATAACTTTACAGTGTATTACATTGCTTTTTCAAAAGGGAATGCCATGCATGTCAGTCAATACAGAGAAATTAAACTCCCCACTTCAACATTCAATATATTTTCTATGTTTTCCCCAATCATTATTATTATTATTCTAATTATTTTTTTAAATTAATTTATTTATTTTTGTATATACTTTCAATCAAATTGTTTGGCTTACAATGAGACCATTTCGATATGTGAACAGTTGAACAAACACAAGAGATGGGTGTGAATGTCAGATGAGGTGTATGTGGAGGAGTGGGGCCCAACGAAAGACATTTGGAGAAGGGATACAGAGGTTGAGCATTGACGGGATGGGGAGGTGTGGTGTTATCTGTTGAAGATATTTCGATCAACGGGTCTGGGGAGAAATGTTCACATGGAACCTTTTAGAAGATATACCACATCATAGGGCACAAAGCAAGCCTCTACAGATTCAAAGGCATAGAAACTATTTCCAGCATCTTTTACAACCATGATGGAATTAAACCTGAGTTTAATTTCAAGAGAAATCCTGAAAAATACTCAAATACATGGAAACTAAATAACCTACTAATTAATGACTCAACAACTACTGATGAAATAAAGTCCAAAATCAAAAGATTCATGGAAGCTAATGGCAATGAGGACACGAGGTTCCATAATCTTTGGGACACTGCAAAAGCAGTCATAAGAGGGAAGTTTAGGGACCAGCAGTTAGCATAATGGCTATGTCACTGGACTCCCATGTAGTCGACCGCAGTTCACATCCCAGATCTGGTGGCTTAAACTCACGCCGGGCATGTGTGAGCATGTGCCCAAGATCTCGAGAGGAGAATGGAGGAGAAGGGATTGCGGCATGGCCATCGCCCCTGGGGGGTGATTTCTCGCTTTCTGTCTCTCTGTCTCTCTCTGTCTGTCTGGTGAGTGCACACGCCCTATAGCGAAAACCTCTCAAAAAAAAAAAAAAAAGAAAAAAGAGGGAAGTTAATAGCAATTAGTGCTCATGAGAAAGATGGAAAGAAGGCAAATAGATCACCTAAAATCTGCCTCAGAGAATTGGAGAAGCAACAGCAAAATAACCCAAAAAACTCCAGGAGAAAGGAAATAATAAAGATCCGAGCAGAAATAAATGAAATAGAAAATAAGCGAACCATACAGAAAATAAATGAAAGTAAAAGCTGGTTCTTTGAAAAGATAAATAAAATTATTACACCACTAGTGAGACTTATTAAGAAGAAGGGAGAAAGGAACCAGGTGAATCAAATCTGCAATGAAGCAGGAAATATAAAAACAGACAAAGTAGAAATACAGAATATTATTAGAGAATATTATGAACAACTATATGCCAAGAAACAAAACAATCTGGATGAGATGGACAAATTCCTGGACACGTATAATCTACCAAGATTGAGCCAGGAGGATATAGAAAGTCTAAATAGACCCATAACAAGCCAGGCGATTGAATCAGTAATAAATAACCTTCCAACAAAGAAAAGCTCTGATGGTTTCACCTCTGAGTTTTATAAAACTTTCAAAGAAGAGTGAAATCCCACTCTACTCACATTATTTCTAAATATCCAAAAGGGTGAATCTCTCCCTAATTTATTCTATGAAGCCTCTATCACCCTTATGCTCAAAACAGATAAGGACAGGACAAAGAATGAAAACTATGGACAATATCTCTGATGAATATAGACAGAAAGATTATCAACAAGATACTAGCAAACCATATCCAATAACTTATAAAAAAGATAATACATCATGATCACATAGGCTTTATTCCAGGAATGCCAGGTTGGCTCAACATACTCAAAACCATAAATGTAATACACCATATTAACAGGAAAAAATGCAAAAACAATATGGTCATATCGATTGATGCAGATAAAGCATTTGATAAGATACAACATCCCTTTATAATCAAGACTCTCAGCAAAATTGGCATACAAGGGACATTTTTCAACACTATAAAAGCTATCTATGAAAAACCCATTGCAAACATCATCTTGAATGAAGAAAAGATGAATGCTTTCCCACTAAAAACGGGTACAAGACAAGGATGCCCACTTTCTCCACTCCTTTTCAATAAAGTACTGGAAGTCCTCGCCAATGCAATCAGAAAAGAGGAAAAAATTAAAGGCATTCAAATAGGAAAAGAAGAGGTGAAACTCTCTCTATTCACAGATGACATGATTGTGTACATAGAAGACCCAATGATTTCCATGAAAAAATTTCTGGAAGTAATGCACGAATACAGTAAAGTTGCAGGATACAAAATTAATATACAGAAGTCTACAGCTTTCCTTTATACAAACAACAGGCAGACAAAGATAGAACTGAAAAAAAGTTATTCCATTTACCATAGCCACCAAAAGCATAAGATACTTAGGGATAAATCTAACCAAAGAAGTTAAAGAACTCCACAAGGAAAATTATGAGAAGATAAAAAAAGAAATTGAAAATGACACAAAAAAGTGGAAGGACATCCCATGTTCCTGGATTGGAAGAATTAATATAACCAAAATGGCAATTCTACCCAAATTAATCTACCTATTTAATGCAATGCTAATCAAATTACCAGACTCACTCTTCACAGATCTAGAAAAGACAATCATAAAATTCATCTGGAATAATAAAATACCCTGTATTGCCAGAGCAATTCTACACAAGAAGAGTGGAGTGTGCAGCTTCTCTGTCCCTGACCCAAAAATGTACTACAAAGCTGTGGTAATCAAAACAGCATGGTACTGGCACAGGAACAGACATGTGGACCAATGGAACAGAATTGAGTCCACAGGAATAAATTCCCATTCAGTCAACTGATTTTTGACAAGGGGTTCCAGTCAATCCAGTGGAAAAAGAAATACTCTTCAGGAAATGGTGCTGGAAAAACTGGATTTCCACCTGTAGAAAGATGAATCTGAACCCCTACCTCCCACCTTTGACAAAAATCAAGTCACGGTCGATCAAGGATCTAAATATAGAACCCCAAACTATTCAACTGCTTCTAGAAAACACTGGGGAAACTCTGGGAGACAGTAGGGTTGGGAAAGACTTCTTACATAAGACCCCCAAAGTACAGTCGATAATCCCCAAAATAGACAAATGGGATTATATCAGACTAAGAAGTTTCTGCATGGCAAAAGACACAGTAATTAGTGTGAATAGACAGCCCTCAGAATGGGAAAATAGTTTTGTAAATTATGCATCAGGTAAGGGACTGATAACCAGAATACACAAGGAACTCAAGCAGCTCTTTGGAAAAAAAAGATGATCAACCCTACTAAAAGATGGGAGAAGGATTTGAAAAAAACACTCTCTAAAGATGACATACAAATAACCAAAAGGCATATGAAAAAAATGCTCAACATCCTTCATTGTAAGGGAAATACAAATCAAAACAATGGGATACCGCCTAACCCCAATCAGTATGTCTTAGATTAAAAAAAAAATGATAAATGTTGGCAGGGGTGTGGTGAAAGGGGAACTCTCTTACACTGGTGGTGGGAATGTAAATTAGTGCACCAACTATGGAGAACAATTTGGAGATTACTCAAAAAACTACAAATAGAACTGCCATATGATCCAGTAATCCCATTTGTTGGCATCTACCCAAAGGACAGGAGAGTTTCTCATTGAAAAAGTGCTTGCACATTGATGTTTGTTGTGGCACTTTTCACGATTTCTAAGACATGGAACCAATCCAAATGCCCCCGTACAGCTGAATGGATTGAAAAACTCTGGTACATATACTCTATGGAATACTATTCAGCCATAAAAAAAAAAATCCTGGCTTTTGTCAGAAAGTGGAAGAATATGGAAGATTTACTGCTGAGTGAAGTAAGCCAGGCTATGAAGGAGAGACGCTGTATGTCCCCACTTAATATATACCAAGTGTCCGCATTCTATAACTGAAACTGACAGGCTAAAGGATGTACAAACACCAGAGATGGATGTGAATGCCAGATGTGGTGTGTGTGGAATAGTAGGGCCTGGAGAAAAACATTTGGAGGAGGGATACGGAGACAGCATTGTTGAGACAGGGATGTAGTATTGTTATATTTTGATCAACTGGACTAGGGAGAAATGTTCACATATTGAAATGATCACCTTGTAAGTTAAATAATGTGATTGAATGTATTAAAAAATGTTAAAAAAAAGTAAAACTAAAAAGTTTCAGAAAAAAGAATTATTTCCATTTGGGTCATTTAAGTGTTTTGCTTCTTTCTTCTTCTTGATTCCCTCCCTCTTCCCCTCACCCATTTCCCATCCACCTCCCACATGATCTTCAGTATTATCATTCATCTCTATACTTTTATACCTTCCAATAATTTAGTTTCTACCATAGAATGCCTACATTCAGTGCATATTGAGTGGGAACATACGATGCCTCGCTTAGTCTGGCTTACTTTGCTTAGCAGTAAATCTTCTACATTTGTCCACTTTCTATCAAACACCAGGGAATTACTGTTTTTCTTTTTTATGGCTGAATAAATAATTTTTAATTTTCAATCCATTTACTTGTTATTGAACATTTGGGTTGATTCCATGTCCTATCAATTATGAATAATGCCACAATAAACATGGATGTGCAAATGTTTTTCTGGCTAATTGTTTTACAATCCTTGGGGTAGATACCCATGAATGGAATTGGTGGGTCATATGATAGTTCTATTTGTAGATCTTTGAAGAACCTCCATATTGTTCTCCATAGTGACTGTAGTAATTTATATACTCACCAATAGCGTAGGATATTTCCCTTTCCACCACAGCATCTCCAGCAATTATTCTTTATTGTTTTAATCTTAGCCATTCTGACTGTGGTTAAGTGGTATCTAATTGAAGTTTTGATTTGCATCTCCCTTATGATAATAGACATTGAGCATTTGTTCATATGCTTTTTGGTTTTCCATAGAGATTTGTGTGTTCAGCACATTTGCCCATCTTTTAAATGGGTAATCCTTTTTGGAGGGTAAGCAATTTTAGTTCCCTGTATATCCTGGATCAGTCTTTTATCTGAAAGAGAATTTGCAAATATATTCTCCCATTCCAAGATTGTCAATCCGCTCCAATTTTTGTTTTTTTGACTATTCAGAAACTTTATTTATTTATTTCTGGGGTCTCTATTCTGTTCCATTGGTCCGCCTGTCTGTTATTTGTGCCAATACCTTGTTTCAATTATCACAGCTTTGAAATATATTTTGAAGTCAGGGGGTGAGATGCCTCCTACACCACTCTTGGTCAGGATGGCTTTGGAAATGTGTAGTCTTTTATAATTCCAGTCAAATTCTATGATTGTCTTTTCTAGATCTATATAGAACACCTCTGCTACTTTTATTGGGATTGTGTTAAATATGTAGATTAATTTGAGAAGAATTGCAAGTTTGATTATATTAATTCTTCCAATTCAGGAACATATTGGAAGGCACTGTTTTGTGTCATTTTCAATTTCTGTATTTTTAGTTTCTTGTACTTTTCTATGAGAAGTCTTTAACTTCTTTTAGATTTATTCCTAGTTATCTTATACTGTTTGTGGCTAAAATAAATGGAATTAATTTCTTGAATTATATCTCAGTATGCTTGTTGTTTGTATATAGATAGGCTATAGATTTTTGTATGCTGTTTTTGTATACTGCCACCTTACTGCATGCATTCATTACTTCCAGGAATTTTTTCATGAATACCATGGGGTCTACTATGTATATAATTATGTCATCAGAAAATAGAGATAATTTTACCACTTCTTTTATTATTTGAATGTCTTTTATTTTATTCTCTTTTCTGATTATCTTGACTAGGTCTTCCAAGATAAGGTTTATATTTATTATCTGTTGATGAGGATGTGTATGGTAGTCTCAAATGGACTGGACTGAGCTGTATCTCATGCTGGGTAAAGTCTCTTCACAATCTAAATGATGTATAGCATGAATAATAAAATATAAAATAAATATATATTTAAAAAAGAAAAAAGAAAGAAAGAAAGTGTGTCTCACCCACCTAGGTACTCCGTTGATGATACTGAACATACTTTGAATCTGGGTTCAGAAGAATAAGAGTTTCAGTAACTCACTGGCAGAAAAAGGTGCTAGAGTAGAAAAGGAAGAAAGGGGCAAACAGATTTGGAAAGAGAGACACTACATAGATTCTAAGGATGCCTCGTTTCCCAGCTATTGGTCAAGAAAGGATTCACAGAGGCAAAGGAATTACAGAGATATAAAGCCAGCTCCAAATATGTCAAATGTCAACACATGCTCCCTCTGAACTGCTCCTCTGCCCCCAATCCCAGAGCCAAATTGAACCTTCCAAGCCAAAAAAAATGTGGAGAAAATGGACATTCTTATCTTGTACAAGTTTAATGTTAGCTATGGGTTTTTCATAAAGCAGACTCAAGGGATCTACACAGGAGGAAAATCTCTGGCGTGTTTCGTTGTGTACTGGTACAGACCATGCATGCTGCTGTCATTTTACACTTGAGATCTCAGATACTGGCTTTACAAATGGAGACGTTTTCAGCAGGGAAGAAAAAGACAAGGCCAGGAGTACCACAGATTTGTGAAGTTCTTCTCCTATCCACTGGCACTATGCATAAGCAAACAGTTTTTAAAGAGTTAAACCTCATTTCTTTTCTTCATGTATGTAGTGTTTGACTACAAGTTTTAAAATTAAAAAAAAAGTTATCATTCCATTCCTTCCTGCTGTCAAAATTCAGTAGAGATATAAGGGGAAAAAGGTACTGGGAACAGCTAGGCATGAACACACTGAGAGTGATCCATAACAAGACACTGGTAAAACTGAACACGGTGGAGCAGCAACCGCTACATCTTTCAGCAGATCACCTTCCTAGTGATGAATCTCACCTGCCCAGGACATCACACTGAGATATTATTAGCTCTGTGGGTTAACATTTAATATTAGCACAATGCCATCTTGTCACACCTTTAATCTGACAAAATCCTATCTAGCAGGGAAACTGTTCCCTGATGACAAATAAGTTCAGCTGTCACTTTAGAGGAGATATAGGGCCTTCTGGCTCAGAAATGTGTTGGCATCTTACATCTAACAGCAAATTAAGGTTGGAATGTTCATAAAAGTACAGGCAGTACAATTCCACTGAGCCCCCTCATCATTGTCTGTGTCTTGAGTCTTTGGTGTTTTAATGGTAGACATTTGATCTTTGCATTTTTATGGCACAGTACCTACAAATCCAATATTGTCATAAAAATTATGAATAGCACTGGGATCAAAATGTTGTACTTAGGCCTGAAAAAGATCAATTTCTTTGCTTAAGCAGTCAATGTCAGCCTGGAGTTGTCTATTATAAATTCTCAATAGCTGCATTTCTTTGAGTGAGGGTATTTTGGCTATGGAATTTGATCTTTTCAGGTACCTTTGAGTTAGATTATTTTCCATTTCATTGACCTCGGATTTTAGTTTCTCCAATTTTCTCTTTGTAATCTCAATTATTTTTTGAAGCCATTGCATTCTGACTTTCTGGTGTACCAATAGAGTACAGGAGTGTAGGAGAAGGCATCATAAGATTCCATACTCAATTTTTGTGCTTCACTTCCTCCATCCACATTTCCTAAGGTAGGGTCCATGAGGTGCTGAATATTCTCTGTTTCTACATAATTACCAGGATGATTTAGGAGATTTGTAAGTTCAAAGGTAGAGGATACCATCCCTGTTGAAACTGTAGGTGCTTTATTGGGAGAAATGGTAATTTTGAAAGTGTATTTTGTATTGGGTTGAGTGACCACCACTTTTGGGAAGGTGATGATGAATAAAGGCAGGACCCATGCTCACTTGCCCAGATATATTCCTGGAGGCAGCAGATGCTCCAGAATTTGTGTATATGAAGAGTGTAGGCTGATTCCACCTGACCTGTTCATCTCCTGTAGTGGCATTAGCTAAAATATAGACTTTAGGTTGACTATGGGACATAACCTCATCAGTATCGGGGGGACTGGCAGCTATGTAAACAATGGACTGATTTCTTTTTAAGATCTTTTCTGTCAACTGAAGAGGAAATGTTGGAGGTTTGAGGTCCACATGAACATGATTTTGAAGAACTATTTCTTTGTTGGGGCTCATGTTTGATTTCAATCAAGGTTTTTCAAGGTCCTGTTGAAATATTCTGAATGTTATATTGGCAATGAGCAGAAGACAAGTGAATTGGTGGTGGTTGTGGAATAGTAGGTGTACTGATGGGCATGTAGACAAGAGAGGTCTGGTGGTCTTGCTGATTTGTCTATTGAGATGAGGTACGTGGCAGAGGATAAGATGCAGGGTAAGCAGTCCAGGGACCAGGCTAGAATGGTTGATAGACTTGTTCAGGTTTCATGGGCTTAGACTGAGATACCCAGCCAGAATGCTGCCATGCCTGTCATGCTGCCCACCAGGAGTTGTAATATAAGGCCTAATGTAGATATAATTTCTCTGTGGACTGTTAAGTACAGGTGGAGGTATGCCATGGATGAGCAAAGATGTAGGAGTATTGCAGCGAGTCTGAATATCTGGGTCTAAAGTTACCATAATGATATTAAATCTGGGAGTTTGTTGAGAAACGTAGGACATTCAAAGCACAAGATGTACTGGACAGTCAAAAAACATTAAAACCTGAGGAACTTAAGCTGGTGCTATCAGTGTGAACCAGCTTATTATTGGACTGACCGCCTTGAAATTGTCCACCACTTACACTGTGTGTTACAGTCCTACATCCATTCATTCTACTTCCTTCTCTGCCATTGTGGTAAACATTCTGTGACTGCAAGTCCAAGCTGAGAGAAGTCATGTGATTGCATAGACCAGAAATTCCAGAATCATCTGAAAGTCTCAAATCCTCTTCACCATAACGATACCTTGTAGTCTCCTCAGAGAGAATGGCGCAGTAGGCATCCAGGTTGTTATTCTGCAACATGCACCTGGATACAACAAAGTTTTTTCAAGGACACTTCCCTAGAGAGGCCTAGTCACATATAGAAAGCACTTTATTCTACTCAAAAGTTTGTCCTTTTCTCATTCCCCTGGTTACTTTTGTTATTGTTTACAAGATATATAGAAAGAGGCATGTAATAAAGTATTCGTAACTTTGCACAGCAAACACTAGAACAAATTCTTTGGCAAGGGTGCACACTATAGAGGCCTAGTCACATATATAAAGCACCTGTTTCTACTACAAAGTTTGTGCTCTTTTCATTCCATTGGTATACTTTTTAACTGGCAATCATACCATTATATGAAAGAAGCATTTAAGAATGTGTTCATAACTTCACACAGTGAATATTAGAACAAATTCTTTGGCAAGGGCATTTTATAAGAGAGGTCTTGTCATGAATATAAAGCACTTCCTTCTGCTTCATAGCTTTTGCTTTTTGCAGTGTACTTTAGTAACTGGAAAATAGGCTAATATATGAAAATATGCATGTAAGAATGTTCTCATAGCTTTGTACAGCAAAGCACCAGAACAAAATTCTTTGGAACAGACACCCTACCAGAGAGGCCTAATCACGTATATAAAGCACCTGATTCTATTCCAAAGTTCATTCTTTTTTTGTTACACAGGATTACTTTATTGTTTTTAATTTATTTTTTTATACATTCAATCACATTATCTAGCTTACAAAGTGAACATCTCAATATGTGAACATTTCTCCCCAGTCCAGTTGATCAAAACATCTTCAAGGATGGCAAAAAAAAAAGTATACAAGACATAAGAAATGGAAAATTATTTGCAGATAACATGTATGTTGATGTGCTTGATTGAGCCAATATAGTGTATTTTGGATGGAAAATTCATTTGTATACTGTAATGATGTATAGTGAATTAATGTAATAAATAAATAAATTTAAAAAGAAAAAAAAAACATCTTCAACAGATAACACCTCACCTTCCCATCCTGTCAATGCTCTGCCTCAATATCTCTCCTCCAAATGTCCTTCCTTAGGCCCCACTCTTCCACATACACCACATCTTGAATTCACACCCATTTGTTGTGTTTGTACAACCTTTAGGCAATCAGTTTCAGTCATTGAGTGCAGACACTCGGTATATATTAAGTGGGGACATACAATGTCTCTCTTTCATAGCCTGGCTCACTTCACTCAGCAGTAAATCTTCCATATTCTTCCATTTACTGTCGAAAGCCAGGGTTTTGTTGTTTTTTATGGCTGAATAGTATTCCATAGAGTATATATGCCACAGTTTTTCAAGCCATTCATACATACGGGGGCATTTGAGTTGGTTCCATATCTTAGCAATCATGAATAGTGCCACAATAAACATCAATGTGCAAGCACTTTTCCAATGAAGAATTCTTCTGTCATTTGGGTAGATACCAAGGAGTGGGACTGCTGGATCATATGGTAGTTCTATTTGTAGACTTTTGAGGAATCTCCAAATTGTTCTGCACAATGACTGGACCAATTTACATTCCCACCAGCAGTGTAAAAGAGTTCCCCTTTCACCACACCCCTGCCAACACTTATCATTTTTTGTCTTCTTAATCTTAGACATTCTGACTGGGGTTAGGTGGTATCTCATTGTTGGTTTTTTTTTTTTTTTGAGAAGTTTTCGCTGTAGGGCGCGTGCGCTCGCCAGACAGACAGAGAGAGACACAGAGACAGAAAGTGAGAAATCACCCCGCAGGGGGGATGGTCACGCTGCAATCCCTTCTCCTCCATTCTCCTCTCAGGATCTTAGGCACACATGCACACGTGCCTGGTGTGAGTTTTAAGCCACCAGGTCCGGAATGTGAACCACAGTCGACTACGTGGGAGTCCAGCGACATAGCCATTACGCTAACTGCTGGTTCCCCTCTCATTGTTGTTTTGATCTGCATTTCTCTTACAATGAGGGATGTTGAGCATTTTATCAAATGCATTTTGGCTATTCGTATGTCATCTTTAGAGAGGAAATTTCCCACAGGTTTACCTTCATAATAGGCAACCAGATATACAGAAAGTAGGGTTTAAAAATTTGTTCATAACTTTATACAGCAAAGCACTAGAACAAAGTTCATTGGTAAGTGTCCTCCAATAAAGAAGCCTAGTCATATATATAAATTACTTGCTTCTACTCCAAAGTTTGTGCTTTTTTTTTTTTGTTTCATCAGGGTACTCTTGTAACTGGTAAAAAGGTAGATAAATGGAAAGAGGCAGGTAAGAATTTGTTCACATCATCTCAGCGAAGAACTAGAACAAAGTTCTTTGGCATGAACATTCCAGTAGAGAGTCTCTGTCTCACATATAAAGCTCTTGCTTCAAATCCAAATTTGTGCTTTTTTTTCTGGCAGAGTAATTTTTCAAACGGCAAACAGGCAAATGAAAGGAAAGGAGAATGTTAGAATTTCTTCATATCTTTTCACAGCAAAGCACCAGAACAGAGTTTTTTTGGCATGACCACTCCACTGAAGAGGCGTAGTCACATATATGAAGCACTTGCTTCTATTCAAAAGTTTATCCTTTTTTCCTTTTATCAAGGAACTTTGGTTACTGACATTTAAGAATTTTTTTCATAACTTTCCATAGCAAAGCATTGGAGAAAATTTAGTTTCCAAAGGCACTCTAATAAAGAGGCCTAGTCACATATATAAAGCATACACTTCTACTCCAACATTCCATTGGGGTCTTTTTCAGTTAGACAGATGAAGTGAAATAAACTTTGAACAGCAGAGCAGTAGAATAAAGTGCTTTGGCACAAGCACTCCTCCTGAGAGGTGTAGTTACATATATAAGGACTTCTACTACTCCAAAGTTTCTGCCTTTTTTTTTTTATCTGTGTCCCTTTTTACTGGCAAATAGTCAGTTGAAAAGAAGAAAGAATATGAGGATTTGTTCATAACTTTGCACAACAAAGCAGTAGAGACATGTTCTTTGCACAAGCACTCCACTATAAAGAATTTGCTTCTATTCAAAATTTTGTGCATTGTTTGTTTCATCATGAGATTTTGTAACTGGCCAACAGGAAGATGGCAGAAACAGATATGTAAGAATTTGTACATAACTTCAAAAACCAAAGCACTGGAACAAAGATATTATCTGTTAAAAATAATTTTTTTTTTTTTTTTTTTTTTTTGGAGAGGTTTTTCGCTATAGGGCGCGTGCGCTCGCCAGACAGACAGAGAGAGACATAGAGACAGAAAGCGAGAAATCACCCCCCAGGGGGGATGGTCACGCCGCAATCCCTTCTCCTCCATTCTCCTCTCGGGATCTTGGGCACGCACGCACACGCGCCCGGCGTGAGTTGTAAGCCACCGGGTCCGAGACGCGAACCGCGGTCGACTACGTGGGAGTCCAGCGACATAGCCATTACGCTAACTGCTGGTTCCCATCTGTTAAAAATAATTTTATAGTCAACTGGGCTAGGGAGAAATGTTCACATGTTAAAGAATACACTTTTTAAGTTAAATAATGTGATTGATTGTATAAAAGAAAATGAGACTGTCCTTTTCTCTGCAGCAGCCTCCAGTTCCATCTCCAGGCCTCTGGGCAGTAAGGGACATTGAGGAAGGGGCACCACTGCCCACCCCCACCTCACTTCCAGTTTCACCAGCCCAAGGCCCACCCAGACCCCTAGGTAGGTAGGCAGTTTTTTTTCTTTGCTTTTCTACATTCTTTTGTTAATACTCTCCTCTTCCTTTCCTCACAGACTGACTGTCTTTTTCTCTGAAGCAGCCTCCAGTTCCATCTCCAGGTCTCTGATGAAATCAGATGGAACTTTTTCTTTATTCCCCTCTGTACCCTTTTATCTTCTCTTATTTTATCTTCTCCTCCTTATCTTCCACCTTGCCAAAAGGACTAGGCAGGTCTAGATTCAGAGATCTGAAATTCCCTAGCAATATAAGGTTCTCTGGGATCCTCCAGTGTACTGAACCACCTGTGAAAAGGAGATACTGGTCTTCCGACACCTGAATAGAGTGTCTTTCTTGAGACCACATTGCTAAAAGCAATAGAAAAGAGACTTCAGCAAATTTGCAGCAAAAGGGAAACACGCTCCTAGTCAAAGAAACATTCTCTTAAGAGGTATTCAAAAGTGAATACATCTTCCAATGGCAAAAAGTAGAAGAGCCTCAGGTCTGAGTAAACAAGTAAATAAGTCATCCTCAAAGGAACAGAGTAACTCCCCTCCATCTTTCATGTAAATGGAAGACATTAACAAAATGTCAGCAAAAGAATGTGAACATTCATGGTGATCAAATTCTATGAGTTGGAACAGAAAAGAGAAAACAAACTACAGGAGATTAGGAAGTCCTTCCATAATATGAAAGAAGAAATGGAAGCTCTGAGAAAGAATCATATGGAACTATTAGAGATAAAGTCTGTAACACAGGAAATCACAAACTCTCTTGAAAGTACTAAAAGTTGATTAGACCTTACTGAAGACAGAATATCTAATGTAGAAGATAAGACCTCCGACCTAGAACAAAATGCCAAAAATATAGATAAAATAAAATAGATAAAATAACAAAACAAAACAAGAAATACTGGATTCCATAAGATGCCCAAATATCAGAATAATTGGCAATCCAGAAGGTGAAGAAACTAATAACAGAGAGGAAAATCTATTCCATGAAATCTTAGAAGAAAATTTCCAAAGTCTAGAGAGGCACTCAAACATCCAGACCCAAGAAATACAAAAGACTCCAAATAGAATCAACCCCAGAAGATCTTCCCAAAAGCACATCGTAGCTAGAGTGTCCAAGACCACAGATAAAGACATGATACTAAAACTGGCAAGAGAGAAACGAGAAAAGACTTACAAAGGTCATCACATCAGGCTAACACCAGACATATCAATGGAAACAATGCAAGCAAGGAGAGAATGGGAAGATATATTGAAAGTGTTAAGAGAGAAACAATTTAAACCAAGATAATTATATCCTGCAAGATTATTCTTCATATGGTAAAGAAAGATTAAAATCTTCTCAGACACACAAAACCTGAAAGAATTTGCCAACACCCGACCAGCTCTTCAAGAAACCCTGAGGAAAGTACTGTTTTAGGAAAATTAAAGAATTAACAGCCAGAAACAAAGGAATAAAAGACAACTAAGACAATGGCCAACTTAAATGTGGGCACAGAGCCAGTGACATCGATACTAACGTTAAATGTTAATGGATTAAATTCTCCAATCAAGAGACACAGACTGGCTGAAAGAATTAAAAAACAGAAACCCTCTATCTGTTTCCTTCAGAAAACCCTCCTCATGGATAAAGACATACATAGATTGTAAGTGAAGGGTGGGAAAAAGTTTTTTCCATACAAATGAAAAACAAAAAAAGATCTGGAGTAGCAATACTAATTTTTGACAAAATAGGTTTAAGAAAAAAACTGTTCGAAGAGACAAAAAGGGCACTATATTATAGTAAAAGGAGCGATAGATCAAGAAGATGTAATGCTTATAAATATCTATGCGCCTAACACAGGAGCACATAAATAAGTCAAGGAAAGACTGTTAGATCTAAAATGGAGATAGATTACAATGCACTAATTTTTGGAGACCTCAACACTATTCTATACCCTCTGGACAGATCATCTAGACAAAAAATACATAAAGAGATAAAGGAGTTAAAGGATACCATAAATCAAATAGACTTAACAGACATCAATAAAACATTCCATCCAAAAACCACAAGATACACTTATTTCTCACCACCACATTGAACCTTTTCAAAGATTGACCACATCATAGGGCACAAGGAAAACCTCTACATATTCAAAGACATAACAACTTTATCCAGCACCTTATCTGACCACGATGGAATTAAACCTGAGTTTAATTTCAAGAGATATCCTCAAAAATACTCAAATACATGGAAACTAAATATCCTACTCCTGAATGACTCCACAAGTACTGAAGAAGTAAAGACTGAAATCAAAAGATTCATGGAGACCAATGACAATGAGGACATGAGTTTCTGTAATCGTTGTGACACTACAAAAGCAGATATAAGAGGGAAGTTCATAGAAATTAGTGCACATAACAAGAAGAGAGAAAGAAGGCCTACCATCATGCCTCAGAGAATTGGAAAAGCAACAGCAAAAATAAAATCCAAAACACTCCAGGAGAAATGAAATAAAGATACCAGAAGAAATAAATGAAAAAGAAAATAAGCAAACTATAGAGAAAATAAATGAAAGTAAAAGCTGGTTCTTTGAAAAGATAAACAAAATGGATACACTACTAGCGAGACTTATTAAGAAGAAGAGAAAAAGAAACCAGATGAATCAAACCTGCAATGAAGCAGGCAATATAATAACACACAAAGGAGAAATACAAAACATCATTCAAGGATACCACGAACAACTATCTGGCAAGAAACAAGACAATCTGGATGAGATGGACAAATTCCTGGACACATATAATCTACCAAAATTGAGTCAGGATGATATAGAAAGTCTGAATAGTCCCATAACAAGACAGGAGATTGAATCAGTAATAAGCTCCTAATAAAGAAAAGCCCTGGCTCTGATGGCTTCACTTCTGAATTCTGTAAAACTTTCAAAGAAGAGTTAACCCCCATTCTGCTCAAGTTATTCCTAAAGGTCCAAAAGGGTGAATCTCTCCCTAATTCATTCTATGAAGCCTCTGTCAACTTTATCCTTAAAACAGATAAGGACAGGACCAGGAAGGAAAACTATAGACCAATATCTCTGATGAATATAGATGCAAAGATTCACAACAAGATACTACCACATCATATCCAACAACTTATAAAAAGATTATATATCATTATCAGGTAGGTTTTATTTCAGGAATGCAAGATTAGTTGAACATGTGCAAAACCATTAATGTAATACACCATATTAACTGGAAGAAAGATGAAAACCATATGTTCAGATAAATTGATGCAGAAAAAAATCATTTGATAAGATACAACTTCTCTTCATGATCAAGATTCTCGTCCAAATTGACATAGAACTGTCATTTCTCAACACAATAAAATCTATCTTTGAAAAACCCATAGCAAACATCATCCTGAATGGAGAAAAGCTGAAAGCTTTCCCACTACAAACCGGTACAAAATAAGGATGCCCAATTTCTGCACTCCTTTTCAACATAGTACTGGAAGTCCTCACCAACGCAATCAGAAAAGAGGAAAAAATAAAAGGCATTCAAATAGGAAAACAAAAGGTGAAATTTTCTCTATTCGCAGATGACATGATTGTATACATAGAAGACCCAATGATTTCCATTAAAAAATTTCTGGAAGTAATACATGAATACATTAAAGTTGCAGGATATAAAATCAATATTCCGAAGTCTATAGCTTTTCTATATACTAGCAACAGGCAGACTGAGGTAGAACTGAGAAAAATTACTTTGTTTACCATAGCCACAAAAATTATAAGATACTTAAGGAATAAATCCAACATAAGAAGTTAAAAATCTCCACAAGCAAAACTATAAGAGGCTAAAAAAAGAAATTGAAAATGACACAAAAAAGTGGAAGGATATCCCATTTTCCTGAATTGGAATAATTAATATAATCAAAATTGCAATTTATCCCAAATTAATATACATATTTACTGCAATGCCAAAGTACCAGAAACAGATCTATAAAGACAATCATAAAGTTTGTCTGGAATAATAAAAGACCCCATATTGCCAAGGCAATTCTGCACAAAAAGAGTGGAGTGGGTGGCATCTCACACCCTGACCTAAAAATATACTACAAAGCTCTGGTAATCAAAAAAGCATGGTTCTGGCACAGAAACTGACATGTGGACCAATGGAACAGAATAGCATCCCCAGAAATAAATTCCCATACATACAGTCAACTGATTTTTGACAAGGTACCAGTCAATAAAGTGGGAAAAGTAAAACCTCTTCAACAAGTGGTGCTGGAAAAACTGGATTTTCACTTGCAGAAAGATGAATCTGAACCTCTAACTCTCATCTTTAACAAAAAATCAAGTCAAAGTGGAGCAAAGATCTAAATCTAAGACTTCAAACTACAAAATGTCTCCTGGAAAACACTGTGGAATCTCTGGGAGACATTGGAGTAGGGAAAGTGGTGGTGTTCTTAAATAAGACCCACAAAGAACAGTCAATAATCATCAAAATAGACAAATGGGATTACATCAGACTAAGAAGTTTCTGCATAGCAAAAAGAAACAGGAATTTGTGTGAATCAACAGCCCTCAGAATGACAAAATATTCTTGTAAACTATGTGTCAGATAAAGGACTGATGATAACCTTAATTCACAAGGAACTCAAGTAGCTGCTCCAAAAAAAAGATGATCAACCCTATTTGAAGATGGGAGAATGAGTTGAGAAAACCACTCTCTAAAGATGACGTAGGAATAGTCAAAAGGCATATGAAAAAATGTTCAACATCCCTCATTGTAAGGTAAATGCAGATCAAAACAACAGTGAGATACCACATAACCCCAGTCAGAATGACTAAGATTAAAAAAAAAAAAAATGAGAAGAGTGGGTGGGGGTATGGTGAAAGGGGATCTCTCTTATACTGCTGGTGGGAATGTAAATTGGTCCAGCCACTGTGAAGAACAATTTGGAGAATCCTCAAAAATCTACAAACAGAACTACCATATGATCCAGCAATCCCACTCCTTAGTATCTACCCAAAGGTCAGAAGAATACTTAATCGGAAAAGTGCTTGCACATCCATGTTTATTGCAGCACTATTCACAATTGCTAAGTCATGGAAACAACCCAAATGCCCACAAACAGATGAATGAATAGAAAAACTGGCACATATACTCTATGGAATACTATTCATCTTTAAAAAAACAACAAACCCTGGCTTTTGACAGAAAGTGAAAAAATATGGAAGATTTACTGTTGAGTGAAGCAAGCCAGTATATGAAGGAGAGACATTGTGTGTCCCCACTTAATGTGTACCGAGTGTCAGCATTCTTTGGCTGAAATTGATTGACTAAAGGATATAGAAACACTGCATATGGTTGTAAATACCAGATATAATGTGTGTGAAAGAGTAGGGTCTGAGGAAGGACATTTAGAAGAAAAATAGGGGGCCAAAGCATTGATGGGAAAAAGAACTGTGGTATTTTCTGTTGAAGATATTTTATAGTTTTATCAACTCGACTAGGGAGAAATGTTCACCTGTTGAAATACTTACTTTGTAAGCTAAATAATGTGATTGAATGTGTAAAAGAAAATGAAATTTGAAAAGTGTTTAGAAAAGTAAAAACAAAAATAAGAATCCAAAATAAATAATACAAAGGGCTAAAAAATGAAATTAAAAAATATATTTAAATAGATAAGTAAATAAATAAATAAGATTTTTACCACAGGCACTCCACTGGAGAGGCCTAGTCACACAAATAAAGCAGATGCTTCTAATCCAAAATTTGTGCATTTTCATTTTATCAGGTGATTTTTTTAAATTGGCAGTCAGATGAATGGAAGGAAGCACAAAATAACTTGTTCATAGCTTCACACCACAAAGCACTAGAACAATGTCCTTTGGGAAAGGCACTCCACTAGAGAGGTCTAGTGTCATGTATAAAGCACATGCTTCTACTCCATTGTTTGTGAGGTTTTTACTCCATCAGTGAACTTTTTTAACTGGCTAACAGGCAGCTGAAGGGAAGAAGCTCATAAGAATTTGTTTGTAACTTCACAAAGAAGTGAAACAAAGTTCTTTGGCATAGGCACTCCACTAGAGAGGCCTACTCACATATATGAAGTACTTGTTTCTACTCCAATGTTTGTGTAGTTTGGGTTCCTTCAGGGGACCTTCTTAACTGGCAAACAGAAAAATGAGTAGAAAACATGTTAAGAATTTGTTCATGGGGGACCAGCAGTTAGCGTAATGCTACGTTGCTGAACTCCCATGTAGTTGACTGCAGTTGGAGTCCCGGACCCAGTGGCTTAAACCCATGCTGGGCGCATGTGCGTGTGTGCCCAGGAGCCGGAGATGAGAATGGAGGAGAAGGGATTGCAGCGTGGCCATCCAGCATGGGGAGTGATTTCTCGCTTTCTGTTTCTCTGTCTCTCTCTCTCTTTTTCTGGTGAGTGTGTGCACCCTCTAGCAAAAACCTCTCCAAATAAATAAATAAGAATTTGTTCATAGGGACCAGCAGAGTTGGCATAATAGCTATGTTGCCGGACTCCCATGTAGTCAACCATGGTTTGAGTACCGGACCTGGTGGCTTAAATTCATGTGGGACACATGTTCATGTATGCCCAAGATCCTGAGAGGAAAATGGAGGAGAAGGGATTGTGGTGTGGCCATCCCCTCTGGGGGATGATTTCTCACTTTCTGTCTCTCTGTCTTTCTGGCAAGCACACATGCCCTATAGCAAAAACAAAAACAAACAAACAAAAAACAACAACAACAAAAAAAACTCCCTCCAAAATAGTAAAAATTTGTTTTTAACTTCTCACAGCAAAGTACTAGAACAAAGTTCTTTGGTGTAGGCCTTAGACTAATCTAGAGAGGCCTAATTAGATACATAAAGAACTTGGTTGTTCTCTATAATGATGTTTTTGTTGTTTTGTTTGTTTTGGGGTTCCACTAGTTTATTTTTAAATATTAAGTGACAAACACTGATGGAAAAAAAAGATATCCACTTTGTATTTTCCAAGCTCATTATATATGTCTGGAGGCCTGTCTAGTGCAGTGACATTGTCAGCTATCTTAGTTCTAGTGATTTATTGTGAGTAATTATTTTCCAATTCTGAGTAACTTCTCTCTGTTCATCTGCCCGATGGACATTACCCGATGGAATGAAAGAAATGCAGCTTTAAAGTAAAACCAAATATATTGGTTTTACTAAATATATTTGATAAGTCCCCTCAAGGGAGTGTCAAAGAACTATGTTTTAGTGCTTTGCTGTATGAAGCTATGAAGAAATTCCTACATGATTATGTGTGTTCATCTGCCTTTTTGCCACTTATGCACAAAACCTGATGGATTGAATAAAACACCAGCTTTGGAGTAAACCAAAGTGCTTTACATATGTGCTTAGGCATCTAGTGAGGCTCTTTGTCATAAACTTCATTCTAACTCTTTGTTGTGTAGGTCACATAGAAGTTCTTACATGCTTGTTTCTGTTCATCTGTAGATTGCCACTTAAACAGGTATTCTAATGGAACAATAAAATTACCAATTTTTAGTAGAACCAAGTGCTTTATATATGTGAGTAGGCATCTCTATCGGAGTTTCTGTGTCAAAGATCTTTATGATCTTTGTTTTAGTGTTTTGCTCTTTGAAGTTATGGAAAATATTTTTCTTTTTAGATAGTGATTTATTGTTTTTTAATTTTTGTTTGTTTTGTTTTGTTTTTGTTAAGGCATGTGCATTCACTGGAGTGATAGAGAGAGACAGAAGACAAAAACTGAGAAATCATCTCCCCAGGGGATGGTCACGCTGCAATCCCTTCTTTTCCATTCTCTTCTCAGGATCCTGGGCACACACGCACGCATGTGCAGCATGAGTATTAAACCACTGGTTCTGGAACTCCAACCATGGTTGACTACGTGGGAGTCCTGTAATGCAATCATTATGCTACCTGCAGGTCCCTATGAAGAAATTCTTACATGCTTTTGTCAGTTTATCTGCCCTTTTGTCTCTTATGCGTGTACCATGATGGAACAGGAAAGACACTCCTTTGGAGTACAAACAAGTGCTTTACATATATAATTAGGTCCCTCTAATGAAGTGCTTGTGTCAAAAAAAAAACTTTTTTCTAGTGCTTTGTGAAAGTATGAACAAATTCTTACATGCTTATATCCATTCAACTTCCCATTTGCTACTTACACACATACCTCGATGGAAAGAAGGAATCACTAAATGTGGAATACTTACAACTGCGTTATATATGTGATTGGGCCTCTCTATTAGAATGCCTGTGTCAAGAACATTTTCTAGTGCCTTTCAGTGTGAAGTTATGATCAATTTCATACATACTTATATCCATTCATTGGCCTTTTTTGCTTCTTTTGCACAAACTGATGGAACAAAAAGAACAGCAACTTTGGAGTCCTTCCAAGTGCTTAATACATGAGTATAGGCCTCTCTGTTGTAGTATCTGTGTCAAAAATACTTTGTTCTAGTGCTAGGCTGTGTAATTATGAACAAATTCTTAGATGCTTGTGTTTATTCATCTTCCTGTTTCCTACTTACATATGTACCCTAATGGAATGGAAAAAAACAAACAAACAAGAAAGTCCACCAAATTTGGAGTAGAATCAATTCCTTTATATATGTGATTAGACCTCTCTAGTAATTCGCTGAGTCAAAGAACTTTGTTATTCTGTTGTCCTCTGTGAAGTTATGAGCAAATTCTTAAATGCTTATGTCTGTTTTTCTACCTGTTTGCCACTTACACATGTTACCTGATGGAATGAAAATTACACCAAGTTGGAGAACAGGCAAGTAATATATATATATATGTGATTGGATTGCTCTAGTGGAATGTTTATGTCCTAAAACTTTGTTCTAGTGTTTTGCAATGTGAAGTTTTGAACAAATTCTTACATGCTTATATCTGTTAATCTACCTGTTTGCAACTAAAACATGTACCCTGATGGAATGAAATAAATACAAACTTTAGAGAACTGCCAATTACTTTATACATGTGATTAGGCCTCTCCCATGTCATCCCTGTGTCTATGAACTTTCTTACTGGTTTCCTGTATGAAGATATGAACAAATTCTTAAAAGCTTTGTCTGTTTATCTGCCTGTTCACCACTTGTACATGAAATCTGATGGAATGTAAAGAACCATAACTTTGGAGTACAACCAATTGCTTTATATATGTGACTAGGCCTTTCCAATTGTGTCTCTGTGTCTAAGAACTTTTTTCTAGTGCTTTCCTGTGTGAAGTTTTGAACTTCTCGTAAAATTGGAATTTTTTTTTTGAGAGGTTTGTGCTAAAATGCATGTGCGCTCGCCAGAAAGAGAGACAGAAAACAAGAAATCACCCCCTAGGGGTGATGGCAGCACTGCAATCCCTTCTCCTCTATCCTCCTCTCGGGATCTGGGGCACGCACACACATGCGCCCAGCATGAGTTCAAGCCACCGGGTCTGGGACTCGAACCACGGTCGACTATGTGGGAGTCCAGCGACATAGCCATTATGCTAACTGCTGGTCCCAAGGAATTTGAAATTCTTTTTTTTTCCAGTGTCTCTATAGAAAGTTTTACTTTAAAAGAGCCATAACCACATCTTTAATTTAAGGATTGGCTGTGGCTTTCACAGTACAACAGCAGAGTTGCGTAGTTGTCACAGACTATATTGCCTGCCCCAAATACTCACTACCTGGCCTTCTACAGAAAAAAGTTTATTGATGACAGAATTAAGTCTTTTATTTATTTATTTATTTATTTATTTTAAATTTACATTTTTTTAATACATTCAATTACATTATTTAGCTTACAAGGTGATCATTTCAATATATGAACATTTCTCCCCGGTCTAGTTGATCAAAATATAGCAACACTAACTCCCTATCTCAACAATGCTGTCTTCATATCTCTCCCCCAAATGTTCTTCCCCAGGCCTCACTCCTCCACACACACCACATCTGACATTTACATCCACCTCTTCTGTTTGTACATCCTTTAGACCATCAGTTTCAGTTATAGAGTGCGGACATTCGGTATATATTAAGTGGGGACATACATTGTCTCTCCTTCATAACCTGGCTTTGTTCACTCAGCAGTAAGTCTTCCATATTCTCCCACTTTCTCTCAAAAGTTAGGGTTTTGTTGTGCTTAATAGTAATAGTAATCCATAGAGTATATGTGCCACAGATTTTCAATCCATTCATCCATACGGGGGCATTTGGGTTGATTCCATGTCTTAGCAATCATGAAAAGTACCACAATAAACATTGATGTGCAAGCGCTTTTCCAATGAGAAATTCTTCTGTCCTTTGGGTAGATGACAAGAAATGAGATTGCTGGATCATATGGCAGTTCTACTTGTAAACTTTTGAGGAATCTCCAAATTGTTCTCCACAGTGGTTGGACTAATTTACATTCCCACCAGCAATGTAAGAGAGTTCCCCTTTCACCACACCCCTGCCAACACTTATCATTCTTTGTTTTTTTAATCTTAGCCATTCTGACCGGGGTTAGGTGGTATCTCATTGTTGTTTTGATCTGCATTTCCCTTACGATTAGGGATGTGGAGCATTTTTTCATATGCCTTCTGGCTATTCGTATATCATCTTTACTGAGTGTTCTTTTCAACTCCTTCTCCCATCTTTTAATAGGGTTCAGCATCTTTTTTCCAAACAGCTTCTTTAGTTCTTTATGTATTCTGGTTATCAATCCCTTATCTGATGCATAGTTTACAAAAATATCTTCCCATTCTGAGGGCTGCCGATTCACACTAATTACTGTGTCTTTTGCCATGCAGAAACTTCTTAGTCTGATGTAATCCCACTTGTCTATTTTGGGGATTATCAACTGTACTTTGGGGGTCTTATGTAATAAGTCTTTCCCTACCCCAATGTCTCCTGTAGTTTCCCCAGTGTTTTCTAGAAGCAGTTGAATAGTTTGGGATTTAGATTTAGATCCTTGATCCACCTTGACTTGATTTTTGTCAAAGGTGACAGGTAGGGGTTAAGATTCATCTTTCTACAGGTGGAAATCCAGTTTAACCAGCATCATTTGCTGCAGAGGTTTTCTTTTTCACACTGAATTGACTAGTACCCCTTGTCAAAAAGAAGTTGACCGCATGTTTGGGAATTTCCTTCTGGGGACTCTATTCTGTTCCATTGGTCCACATGTCTTTTTCTGTGCCAGTACCATGCTGTTTTAATTACCACAGCTTTGTAGTATATTTTTGGGTCAGGGAGTGAGATGCTGCCCACTCCACTCTTCTTTTGTACAATTACTTTGGCAATGCAGGGTCTTTTATTATTCCAGATGAATTTTATGATTGTCTTTTCTAAATCTGTGAAGAATATGTCTGGTACTTTGATTGGCATTGCATTAAATAGGTAGATTAATTTGGGTAGGATTGCCATTTTGGTTATATTAATTCTTCCAATCCAGGAACATGGGATGTCCTTCCACTTTTTTGTGTCATTTTCAATTTCTTTTTTTTAAATCTTCTCATAGTTTTCCTTGTGGAGTTCTTTAACTTCTTTGGTTAGATTTATCCCTAAGTGTCTTATACTTTTAGTGGCTATGGTAAATGGAATAACTTTTTTCAGTTCTATCTCCATCTGCCTGTTGTTTGTATATAGAAAGGCTATAGACTTCTGTATATTAATTTTGTATCCTGCAACATTACTGTATTCGTGCACTGCTTTCAGAAATTTTTTCATGGAAATCATTGGGTCTTATATGTACAGAATCATGTCATCTGCGAATAGAGAGAGTTTCACTTCTTTTCCTATTTGGATGTCCCCCTTTTTTTCCTCTTTTCTGATTGTGTTGGTGAGGACATCTAGTAATATGTTGAAATTGAGTGGAGAAAGTGGGCATCCTTGTCCTGTACCCGTTTTTAGTGGGAAAGCTTTCAGTTTTCCTCCATTCAGGATGATGTTCGCGATGGGATTTTCATAGATAGATTTTATCGAGTTGAGAAAAGACCCTTGTATGCCGTTTTTGCTGAGAGTCTTGATCATGAAGGGATGTTGTATCTTATCAAATGCTTTTTCTGCATCAATCGATATGACCATATGGTTTTTGTCTTTTTTTCTGTTAATATGTTGTATTACATTTATGGTTTTGGGTATGTTAAACCAACCTTGCATTCGTGGAGAAAAGCCTTCCTGATCATGATGTATTATCTTTTTTGTAAGTTGTTGGATACAGTTTGCTAGTATCTTGTTAAGAATCTTTGTGTCTATATTCATCAGAGATATTGGTCTATACTTTTCCTTCCTTGTCCTGTCCTTATATGTTTCGAGGATAAGGGTGATACAGGCTTCATAGAATGAATTAATGGAGAGATTCACCCTTTTGGATCTTTAGAAATAACTTGAGCAGAATGGGGGTTAACTCTTCTTTGAAAGTTTTATAAAACTCAGAGCTGAAACCATCAGGGCCAGGGCTTTTCTTTGTTGGAAGTTTATTTATTACTGATTCAATCACCTGGCTTGTTATGGGCCTATTTAGACTTTCTATATCCTTCTGGCTCAATCTTGGTAGATTATACGTGTCCAGGAATTTGTCCATCTCATCCAGATTGTCTTGTTTCTTGGCATATAGTTGTTCATAGTATCCTCTGATGATGTTCTGTATTTCTACTTTGTCTGTTGTTATATTTCCTGTTTCCCTGCAGATTTGATTCACTTGGTTCCTTTCTCTATTCTTCTTAATAAGTCTCACTAGTAGTGTATCAATTTTGTTTACCTTTTCAAAGAACCAGCTTTTACTTTCATTTATTTTCTGTAGAGTTCGCTTATTTTCTATTTCATTTATTTCTGCTCAGATCTTTATTATTTCCTTTCTCGTGGAGTTTTTTGGATTATTTTGCTGTTGGTTTTCTAATTCGCTGAGGCATGATGTTAGGTGATCCATTTGCCTTCTTTCCATCGTCATCTTATGAGCTCTAATTGCTATAAACTTCCCTCTTATGACTGCTTTTGCAGTGTCCCAAAGGTTATGGAAACTCGTGTCCTCATTGTCATTAGCTTCCATGAATCTTTTGATTTCCTACTTTATTTCATCAGTGGTTGTGGAGTCATTCAGTAGTAAGTTATTTAGTTTCTCTGTATTTGAGTATTTTTGAGGATTTCTCTTGAAATTAAACTCGAGTTTAATTCCATCATGGTCAGAGAAGATGAGTGGAATAGTTTCTATGCCTTTGAATCTGTAGAGGCTTGCTTTGTGCCCTATGATGTGGTCAATCTTCGAGAACGTTCCATGTGGGGTGAGAAAAAAAGTGTATCTCACGCCTTTTGGATGGAAAGTTCTGTAGATATTTGTTAAGTCCATTTCCTTTATCGTATCATTCAGATCCTTTATCTCTTCATCTATTTTTTGTCTAGATGATCTGTCCCAAGGGGATAGTGCAGTGTTGAGGTCTCCAGCAATTAATGTATTCCAGTCTATCTCCCCTTCTAAATCTAACAGTCTTTCCTTCACATATTTAGGTGCTCCTCTCTTAGGCACATAGATATTTATAAGAGTTATATCTTCTTAATCTATTTATACTTTTACTACAATATAGTAGCCTTCTTTGTCTCTTTGAACAGTTTTTGTTTTAAAGCCGATTTTGTCAGAAAATAGTATCGCAACTCTAGCTCTTTTTTGGTTCCCATTTGCATGGAAAACCTTTTTCCAACCATTCACTTTCAGTTTATGTATGTCCTAAGGAAGAGACAGGTTTTCTGTAGGCAACAGAGAGAGGGTCTCTGTTTTTTTTTTTTTTTTATCCATTCCACCAGTCTGTGTCTCTTGATTGGAGAATTTAATCCATTCACATTCAATGTTATTATCTATGTAACTGGATCTGTCCCAACGTTTAAATTGGCGATTGTCACAGCAGCCTTTTATTTTTTGCTTCTGTCTGTTAGCTCTTTAGTTTTCCTCGAGCAGTACTTTCTTCAGGGTCTCTTGAAGAGCTGGTCTGGTGCTGGCAAATTATTTTAGGTCTTGTTTGTCAGAGAAGATTGTAATTTTTTTTTTCATATGAAGGATATTCTTGCAGGATACAATAATCCTGGTTGAAATTGTTTCTCTCTTAGCACGTTCAATACATCGTCCCATTCTTTCCTTGCTTGCGTTGTTTCCATTGAGAGGTCCGGTGTTAGCCTAATGGGATTACCTTTGTACGTCACTTCTCATTTCTCTCTTGCCAGTTTTAGTATCATGTCTTTATCTGTGGTCTTCGATAGTCTGGCTAATATGTGCCTTGGGGAAGATCTTCTGGGTTGATTCTGACGGGTCCTTTGTAGTTCTTGGGTCTGGATGCTAGAGTGCCTCTCTAGACTTGGGAAATTTTCTTCCGGGATTTCATGGAATAGATTTTTCCATGCCGTTATTAGTTTCTTCACCTTCTGGGATGCCAATTATTCTATTTGGGTGTCTTATGCAATCTAGTATTTCTCATATAATATCCTCGTGTTTTTTTTATAATTTCCTCTATCTTTTTGGTGGTTCTTTCTAGGTCAGAGGTTTTATCTTCTACATCAGAGATGCGATCTTCAGCATGATCTAATCGACTTTTAACACTTTCAAGGGAGTTTTTGATTTCCTCTATTTCAGACTTTATCTCTAATAGCTCCATATGGTTCTTTCTCAGAGTGTCCATTTCTTCTTTCATATCTTGGAATGACTTTCTCATCTCCTGTAGTGCGTTGTCTCTTTTCTGTTCCAACTTGAAGAATTTGTTCATCATAAATATTCGAAATTTCTTGTCTAAAATCTTGATAACATCGTCCATTAGAATTAAAGATGGAGTGGAGTTAGTCTGTACCTTTGATGGAGATATATTCCCTTGTTTATTCATACCGTAGGCTCTTCTTCTACTTCTAGCCCTTGGAAGATGTACTAACTTTTAAGTACCTGTTAGGCGAGTGTTTCACTGGTTAGGAGTGTCGTTCTCTTTTGTTGTGAATTGATGTCTGATGAAGTCTCTATTCTGTTGATCTTAGTAATGTGGTCTCAAAAAAGATAGTATAGTCAGGTGTCTGAAGAGCAAAATCTCCTTTTCACAGCTGGTTTTGTATAAGGGAGAAACCAATATAATTTTATATGACTAGAAAATTTCAGATCTCTTTCTAGGCCTAGCTAGTACCTCTGGCAAGATGGAAGAAGAAGAAAAGACAACACAAGAGAAAAGAAAGGAGGAGAGAGGGGAATAAAGAAAAAGTCGCTGCACGTGATTTCACCAGGTGCCTTCAGATGTACCTAGCTGTTGGCTGCTGCAGCCAAAGGCACAGTCTGTAGAGAGAGGAAGAGGAAGATTTTTACAAAAGAATGGGACACAGTAAAGAAGAAAAAAATTGGAGGAACATTCTACCTGCCTAGGGGTCTGGGTTGATCCTGTACTGGGGAGTCTGGATAGGAGTTGGTGGGGACAGTGTGCCCCCTTTTTCACCAGGTTCCTTCAGATGTACCAGGCTGCTGGCTGCTGCAGCCAAAGGCTCAGTCTGTGGAGAGACTGAGATGAAGAAATTTACAAAAGAATGGGGGACAGTAAACAAGAAAAAAAAATGGAGGAACTTTCTACCTGCCTAGGGGTCTGGGTGGATTTTTTTTTCTTTTTTTCTTTTTTTTGGGGGGAGGGGAGAGGTTTTCGCTATAGGGCACGTGCGTTTGCCAGACAGACAGAGAGAGACATAGAGACAGAAAGCGAGAAATCACCCCCCAGGGAGGATGGTCACACCACAATCCCTTCTCCTCTATTCTCCTCTTGGGATCTTGGGCATGCACGCACATGCACCTGACATGAGTTTTAAGTCACTGGGTCTGGGATGTGAACCACGGTCGACTACGTGGGAGTCCAGCAACATAGCCATTACACTGACTGCTGGTTCCTGGGGTCTGGGTGGATTTTGGACTGGGGGTTCTGGATGGGAGTCTGTGGTGGCAGTGTGCCCCCTTGTTCACCAGGTGCCTTCAGATGTACCAGGCTGCTGGCTGCTGCAGCCAAAGGTGCAGTCTGCCTAGGGGTCTGGGTGGATCCTGGACTAGGGGACGCTGGATGGGATTTGGTGGGGACAGTGTGCCTGCTTGCTCACCAGGTGCCTTCAGATGTACCAGGCTGCTGGCTGATGCAGCCAAAGGCACAGTCTGTGGAGAGATTGAGAGGAAGAAAGTTACAATAAAATGGGGGACAGGAAAGAAGAAAAAAATGGAGGAAATTTCTACCTGCCTAGGGGTATGGGTGGATCCTGGACTGGGGAGTCTGGTTGGGAGTTGGTGGGGGCAGTGTGCCCCCTTACCAGATGCCTTCAGATGTACCAGGCTGCTGGCTGCTGCAGCCAAAGGCACAGTCTGTGAAGAGACAGAGGGGACAAAATTTACAAAAGAATAGAAATGTTCACTTTGTAAGCTAAACAAGGTGGTTGAATGTATATAAAAATAAATAAACAAATAAATAAATAAATAAATAAGAAAATGTTTAGAAGCTTAGTTTCCCTAGATAGTGTATGCTTTCAGTCTAGGCCTAAAGTGTAGAAACTCAACTTTCAGACAAAAAAAAAAATGTTTAGGTATGATATGAAGCTCCATGAATGGAGTCTTTCTGTAGAAGAACTTTCTGTTATTCTATGCCCAAGTGCAAATTTTGTGTGAAAAATTACATGCTTATTTCCCAAAGATTGCTTCATTCTACAACATTCACTACCATGCTCTCTAAAACCACAAACAAAACTAAACACTGAACTAGAGCTAAACTGTCTACATCGTCTTTCAGTTTCAAAATAAAGGATGTGGTATAAAATATTTGTGTTAGCATGTTTCTAAATGAAGTTTGTAAGGCAATGTTTAGAAGCTTAGTTTCACTTGGAAATTTATTGCAGCCGGCCTAGACCTAAAGGCTAAAAAGTCAGTCTTTAGCTAAAACAATGTTCTTTAGGTATGATATGGAGCACCATGAGTGGAGTCTTTCTGCCAAAAAACTATCTGATATTTCATATCCAGGTTCATATTTAGAGTATTTTACCATGGTTATCTACAAAACAGAGCTTCATTCCGCAACACCCATACACATACCATGTAAACTATAAACAGTACAAAATTTGAGTTAGAGGTAAACTGTCTACATTTGTTGTTCAGCTTGTAAAGTTACATAAGAGGGAAAAAAGACTTTATGCTAATATATTACTAAGTGTAGTTTACAAATTAGTGTTTTGAAGCATAGTTTCCCTTGGAAATGTAATGCAGTCAGCAAAGACCTAAAGGATCAAAACTCAACTTTCACATAGAAAGAATATCTTTAGGCATTATATAGAGCTCAATGAGTGGAGTCTTTCTGTCACTGAACTTTCTGATATTTCGTGCCTCGCTTCAGATTCAGAGTGAAAAATTGCATGCTTTTTTTTTTTTTTTTTTTTTCGTTTTTTTTTTTGGAGAGGTTTTTGCTATAGGGCGCGTGCGCTCGCCAGACAGACAGAGAGAGACAGAGAGATAGAAAGCAGGAAATCACCCCCCAGGGGGGATGGCCACGCCGCAATCCCTTCTCCTCCATTCTCCTCTCGGGATCTTGGGCACGCACGCACACGCGCCCGGCGTGAGTTTAAGCCGCCGGGTCCGGGACTCGAACCGCGGTCGACTACGTGGGAGTCCAGCGACATAGCCATTACGCTAACTGCTGGTCCCAAAAATTGCATGCTTATCTCAATGTTCATTCCACAATACCCATTCACATGCACTGTAAAGCTTCAAACACTGAGCTAGAGCTAAACTGTCCACATGTCTTTCAGTGTCAAAGGATAAGTATGTGGTGTAAAAGAGTTTGTGTTACTACTTTTCTACATTAGTTTATAAGGGAATGTTTAGAAGCATAGTTCCCTTGGAAGTGTAATTCAGTCAGCATTGGCTAAAGGGCCAATGCCTAACTTTCAGCTAGAACAAATTTCTTCAGGTTGATAGGTAGCTCCATGTGTGCAGTCATACTACCAAAGAACTTTATAATATTCCATAGCCAGTTTCAAATTTAGAGTAAAAAATTACATGCTTTTCTCAAAAAGAGAGCTTCATTTCACAATGTCCGTTCACACACACTGTAAAACTTCAAACAAAATCAAGCACTGATCTGGAGCTAAACTGTCTACAAATGTCTTTCTGCTTCAAAAGTTAATTATGTGGTATAGAAGAGTTTGTTTTTTTATGTTTTTTTTTTGAGAGGTTTTTGCCATAGTGCATGTGCACTTGCCAGACAGACAGAGAGAGACAGAGAGGCAGAAAGCGAGAAATCACCCCCCAGAAGGGTTAGCCATGCCACAAATCCCTTCTCCTCCATTCTCCTCTCAGGATCTTGGGCACACACGCACACACGCCCGGTGTGAGTTTTAAGCCACCGGGTCTGGGACGCAAACTGCGGTCGACTACGTGGGAGTCCAGCGACATAGCCATTACGTTAACTGCTGGTCCCTGTTTTTTATGTTTCTAAGTGTAGTGTATAAGGGAATATTTAGAAGCTATTTCACTGGGCAGTCTGGTCAGGCCTAAAGGGTCAAAACTCAACTTTCAGCAAGAACAAAGTTCTTTATGTATAATATGGGGCTCCATGAGTGTAGTCTTTCTGCCAAGGAACTTTCTCCTATTTTATGCCTAGGTTCAGATTCAGAGTGAAAAATTATGTGCTAGATCTCCAACAATTATTGTATTTCTCCCTGTCTCTCCTTTTAGCTCCAGCAGTCTTTCCTTCACATATTTAGGTGCACCTGAGTTGGGTGCATAGATACTTATATGGGTTATGTCTTCTTGCTGGATTACCCCATTTACTATTATATAATGCCCTTCTCTGTCTCTTCTTACAGTCTTTGTCTTGAAATCTATTTTGTCTGAGATCACTATTGCTACTCCAGCCCTTTTTTGATTTCAATTTGCATGGAATATCTTTTTCCAGCCCTTTACTTTTAGTCTATGTATGTCTTTATTCATTGGCTAGACTGATCAAGAAGAAGAAAAAAAGAAACCAGATTAATCAAATATGTGATGAAACAGGAAATATTACAACAGACATAGCAGAAATACAAAACATCATTAGAAGATACTTTGAGCGACTATATGCCAACAAACAAGATAACTTGGAGGAGATGGACAAATTCCTGTATGCATATAATCTACCAAGACTGAATCAGGAGGACATAGAGAGCCTGAATAGACCCATAACAAGCCAGGAGATTGAATCAGTAATAAATAAACTCCCAACAAAGAAAAACCCAGGTCCAGATGGCTTTACTTTTGAATTCTATAAAACTTGTAAGGAAGAGTTAACCCCTATCCTACTAAAATTATTTCTAAAGATTCAAAAGAGGAAGGAAATCTTCCAAATTCATTTTATAAAGCCTCCATCATCCTCATCCCCAAACAGATAAGGGACATGACAAAAAAGGAAAACTACAGACCAATATCACTGATGAACATAGATGCAAAATTTCTCAACAAGATACTCGCAAATCATACCCAACAATATATAACAAAGATTATTCATTATGACCAGGTAGGCTTTATACCAGGGATGCAAGGGTGGTTCAATATATGCAAGACCATAAATGTAATAACACCACATTAACAGAAAGAAAGATTAAAAACAATATGATCATTTCAATTGATGTGAAGAAAGCATTTTATAAAATACAACATCCTTTTATGATTAAGACCCTCAGTAACATTGGTATAGAAGGGTCATTTCTCAACACAATAAAAGCCATCTATGAAAAACCTACAGCTAATATTATACTGAATGGGGGAAAGCTGAAAGCTTATCCACTAAAAACAGGTACTAGGCAAGGCTGCCCACTTTCTCCACTGCTCTGTAATATAATACTGGAATTCTTAGCTAATGCAATCAGAGAAGAGAACATTATAAAAGGCATTCGAATAGGCAAAGAAGATTTCCAAATATCTTTATTTGCAAATGACGTGATGGTATACGTAGAAAACCCAAAAGTCTCCATGAAAAATCTTTTTGAAGTAATAAGTGAATACAGTAAAGTAGCACGGTACAAAATTAATATACAAAGATCCATAGCATTTATATATATAAACAATAAGTTGAACGAAGTAGACCTGAAGAAAAGAATCCCTTTCACCGTAGCCACAAGATATATAAGATACCTAGGGATAAACCTAACTAAGAAAGTCAAAGACCTTTATAAAGAAAACTATGAAAATCTTAAAAAAGACATTGAAAGTCGGGAACCAGCAGTTAGCGTAATGGCTATGTCGCTGGACTCCCACGTAGTCGACCGCGGTTCACGTCTCGGACCCGGTGGCTTACAACTCACGCCGGGCGCGTGTGCGTGCGTGCCCAAGATCCCGAGAGGAGAATGGAGGAGAAGGGATTGCGGCGTGACCATCCCCCCTGGGGGGTGATTTCTCGCTTTCTGTCTCTATGTCTCTCTCTGTCTGGCGAGCGCACGCGCCCTATAGCGAAAAACCTCTCAAAAAAAAAAAAAAAAAAAAGACATTGAAAGTGACATAAAAAAGTGGAAGGACATCCCATCCTCCTGGATTGGAAGAATTAACCTAGTCAAAATGGCAATTCTACCCAAATTAATCTACATGTTTAATGCAATTCCATTAAAAATACCAGAAATATTTTTCACAGATCTAGAAAAGACAATCATAGAATTTGTCTGGAATCAAAAAAGATCTCGTATTGCAAAAGCAATCCTGCACAAGAAGAATGGAGTAGGAGGCATATCACTCCCTCATCCCAAGATATACTATAAAGCTGTGATCATCAAAACAGCATGGTATTGGCATAAAAACAGACAAGTGGACCAACGGAAAAGAATAGAGACCCCAGAAATTACCCCCAAAGCTTACAGCCAACTGATCTTTGACAAAGGATATCAGTCAATCCATTGGGAAATGGAAAACCTCTTTAGTAAATGGTGCTGGAAAAACTGGGTATCCACCTACAGAAAGATGAAACTAAACCCCCATCTTTCACCATTAACAAAAATTAACTCAAAATGGATCAAAGATCTGAACCTAAGACCTCAAAGAATAAAACTACTGGTGGAAAATGCTGGGGAAACTCTAGGAGACATTGGAGTAGGCAAAGACTTCTTAAATAAGACTCCTAAACACAGGCAATAATCCCTAAAATAGACAAGTGGGACTATATCAGACTAAGAAGTTTCTGCACAGCAAAGGACACAGTAACAAGTGTGAACAGACAACCCTCAGAATGGGAAAATATTTTTGTTAAATATGCCTCAGACAAGGGACTGATAACCAGAATACACAGGGAACTCAAGTGCCTTATGCAAAAAAAAGGATTAACCCAATTAAAAGATGAGAAAATGAGCTGAACAAAAATCTTTCTAAGGAAGACATATGAATAGCCAAAAAGCATATGAAGAAATGCTCAACATCCCTCATCATAAGGGAGATTCAGATAAAAACCACAATGAGATACTACCTAACCCCTGTCAGAATGGCAAAGATTAAGAATATAAAAAGTGATAAGGGTTGGTGGTGATGTGATGAAAAGGGAACCCTCCTACACTGTTGGTGGGAACATAAACTGGTTCAACCACTGTGGAGAACAATATGGAGGTTCCTCAAAGATCTACAAATAGAACTACCATTTGATCCAGCAATCCCACTTCTGGGTATCTATTCAAAGGACAGGAAAACACTCAGTCAGAAAAGTGCTTGCACATCAATGTTTATTGCAGCATTATCCACAATTGCTAATACATGGAACGAACCTAAATGTCCACAAACTGATGAATGGATTGGAAAAGTGTAGTATATATACTCTATGGAATACTACTCAGCCATAAAAAATAACAAGACCATGGAATTTGATAGAAAGTGTTCAGATATGGAGGATCTATTGCTAAGTGAAGTAAGCCAGGCTATGAAAAAAAGATATTGTATGTATCCACTTAATATATACCGACTATCCGCACTCTATGGTAGAGAGTGAAATATTGGAGAACATAAAAGCAGTGAAAGTTCTTAACGAGAATAAGACAGTGGGGAATGGGGGGGAGTGAAGAGTAGAGGATAGAGAAAAATAGCAAGAGAATAAATAGAGAGGCAGGACGTCAGTGCGAAACAGATATGGCTTATTACATGTTAATGATGACATGTATAGTATTCTCAACTGGATTGGTCTGACAAGTATTTCATGGTAAGTAAAGTCTTTTCACAAGCAAAATGAGAAATAGCGACTGACTGTTTAAAAAAAATAATAATTAGAACAATAATAATAATGATTGAGAAAAACATTGAAAAGATATTGAATGATGAAGTGGGGGAGATTAAATGTCTCTATATTGACTGACATGCATGGCATTCCCTTTTGAAAAAGCAATGTAGTACACTGTAAAGTTATATGTAATCCAATGTAATATAAATAAGATTATGATGATAATATAAATAAATAAATATAAAAATGATATAAAAAAATCCAACATAAGTAAATGATTATGTCCACAAAAAATTCAGCTCAGGAGTCAAATGTGCCTTGGCCTTGAAAATTAATGTGCTCACTCATATGAACAATATGTTCCTCATCCTAGGTTCAGAATGCTTAGTGTAAGACAGCAGCATTCAAATTTATTTATTTAAAATAAGCTATAGTCTCTTTATTTTAAGATGCGTAGTTTCCAATATGGTTATTTATTTATTTATTTATTTTTGGAGAGGTTTTCACTATAGGGCGCATGTGCTTGCCAGACAGACAGAGAGAGACATAGAGACAGAAAGCGAGAAATCACCCCCCAGGGGGGATGGTCAAGCCACAATCCCTTCTCCTCCATTCTCCTCTCAGGATCTTGAGCATGCACACACATGCGCCCGGTGTGAGTTTTAAGCCACCGGGTCCGGGACACGAACCGTGGTCGACTATGTGGGAGTTCAGCGACATAGCCATTACGCTAACTGCTGGTTCCCAAGGGTATTATTTTTTTTAAGTTTCAATACAGATCAATTTTCCTTCGTTTGATATGTGCCAATTCCCTTTATTCGTATGTATACTGAAATGTTGCAGTAGTCTTTGGTTTCATAAAACCAGGTTTCACTTTATAATTTTAGTTTCCTTTGACAAATACAGTAATTAATAAATGCATACTGCCTGATTGATTGCACATATATAGAGATGGATAATTTTCAAATACGCACATACTTAGATTAAGAGAAACTCATAAACTGAAAAATACTTGTAAAAGATATCTTTTTCTCATCATTCTAATTCACATTTAAATTTTTTAATGTATCATGTAATTAACCAAAGTTCCCTTCAAAAAAATTCTGTGTAGGCCTAAAAGAAGCAGTTTAGCAAAGCAGTAATACTAACAAGACATCATCTTACACCATTAGTTAACATGGACATGAAGGCAGTGACCATCTATGGTGCATGAAATGCCACAAGAAGTCATCAACAAGAGAGGAGAGTTGTGTCAGTCCAATTTCTTCAAGAACACTACATAGGGTTTCAACTTCCTCCTGCAGTAGATCGGTCTGCTCAATTGTTTAAGGACATTTTTCTTGGATGTTTTCTAAACTTCCCCTCCCAAAAGAAACTCATTGAGAATAAAATAAGCCTTCTGAAAATTAAAAATGATATCAAGTTTACACACACTGCCAAAATTCTTGTCCAGTAATTCCACGTAAAGACGAATTATTTCCAGGGTAATTAGTTCATTTTCCTGATGCTAGATAGCACAACAAATATACAGACCAGCATATCTTTGATAAGCAATCTTCAGATCATGCCATTCAAGGAAGCTGCACATTTCAGGTTTCCATACTAAAACGGTTTCAACAAATTCTCTTGTGATCATTTTCTTTTCTTTGTCTGATAGAGGGACATATCATTTCTGTAGTCGAAGCTTTCCCTGACGACTAAAAAGCAACATAAACTGCATGGCAGCCGTGGGCGTGGTGGGGCTCGGGCAGTGGTGGGGCCACTGGGATGGTGGAGGCTGAGGTGAAGCCCCTGTCACTTTGCTTCTTATATTCCATGCCCAGGTTCAGATTCAGAGTGAAAACTTACATGCTTATCTCCAATAGAGAGATTTATTACCAACATCCATTTACATATACTGTAAAATCAAACAGTGAGCTAAAGCTAAAGTTGCTACAATTGTCTTTCAGCTTCAAAAGTTAAGTATGTGGTATAAAAGTTTGTGTTAGTATGTTTGTAACTGTAGTTTATAAGGCAATGTTTAGAGTCTTAGTTTCCCTCAGAAATGTAATCCATTCGGCCTAGGCCTAAGGATCAAAAATCAAACTTCATCTAGAAGGACATTCTTCAGGTAGGATATGTGACTCTATGAGTGCAGACCTGCCAAAGAACTTTCTGATTTTTCATGCTCAGGTTCAAATTCAGAGTGAAAAATTACATCTTTGGAGGAGTCCGACCCGGCGAGGCCCCAGGATCTGTCTGAGCCCCCCGACCTTTGAGTTCCGCTTCCGGTCAGGTCAATATACTGGCAAAGCCACTGTTGTGCACCCCCTGACCTTGGAACAAAGCTTGGGTCAATTAGCATGTCAGCAAGGCTGCTTGCTATTTGCTCCAGAAAACTGGTAGCCTTGCTGGGAAGCGACCCCCCTCTGACTCCCCAATTTACTACTATAAAAGAATTGCATAGCTCTCTTATACATCCTGAGTATATGATAAAATTTTCCAGGAACTCCCCCGACCGCTCCCCTTTGCTATAATCACCTACTATTAATTACAATGCTTTATCTCCATGGTCACAGTAGAGGGTGGGCTGAAGTTCTATCTAGGCAGAAATAATCTTGACCTTTGGAAGGCCCTTCAAAATACATTTAAGGTAAACTTAATCCTTTCTTTACTTAAAATAGGATTAGGCCAAAACTGGCCCAGGACACCTCCACCCTCACCAAGCGAAATAGATAAATATTTTAGGACTCCTCAAATCAAGTTTTAGATCCCTATAAAACTATGTAAGTATCATTCTTTATTAAAATCCAGAGGAACTAATATCTATTCTTGAGATTTTCTTTTCTCAGAGCCATTCCTGGTAATCACAAAATGGTTGCTGCGCCACATCAGCTGATAATCATCTCTGCTTACCGGAACCGCCTTCCCAAAACTACATTCTATGGAGACCCACCTACAATTCCATGGAGACCCACCTACAAATGCGGAACTGCAAGAGACCCACCCTTAATCCAATCCTGAACTGCACGAGACCCACCCTTAATCCAACCCTGAATAGAATCTATGTTCCCTTTTGTTAAAACCTTTATGAGCTGATAATTGAAAACACGTAGCCCCTCTCCCTTTACTTGCATGTAACACATTTTCAATAAAAAGGCACGATGATTCCTAGCAGTTGTCACTCCCCAGAGAGCGATCTCTGGGGGTTGTCCGGCATAGGACGTGCGTGAAAAGGCATCAAGGCCTGTGTCTTCTGTTTACCTGCGCCGCCTCCGTCGAGATAACCCACCCCCACCGAGGCTGGTCCCCGGCACATCTTTATATCTGATAGAGAACTATATATTCAACGTCCATTACATGCACTGTAAAACTAGAAACAAAACCAAACAGTGAGCTAGAGCTATAGTTCCTGCATTAGTTAGTTATGTAGTATAAAAGCTTCAAATGTTAGTTATGTAGTATAAAATAGTTTGGTTAGTATGATTCTTTTTATTTTGGAGAGGTTTTTGCTATAGGGTTCGTGTGCTCTCCAGAAAGACAGAGAGAGGCAGAGAGACAGAAAGCGAGAAATCACCCCTCAGGGGGATGGCCACACTGCAATCCCTTCTCCTCCATTCTCTTCTTGGAACTCGGGCACACAGAAACACATGCCCAGCGTGAGTTTAAGCCACTGGGTCTGGGATTTGAACCACGGTCGATTACATGGGAGTCCAGCGACATGGCCATTATGCCAACTCCTGGTCCCCTGTATTATTGTGAGTTTAAGAGTATTTATAAGAGGAATATTTAGAAACTGAGTTTCCCTTGGAAGTATAATTCATTCGGCCTAGGCCTAAAAAGTCAAAACTCAAGTTTAAGCTAGAACAAGATTCTTAAGTCAGGATATGTGGCTCCATGAGTGGAATGTTTCTCCCAAAGAACTCTCTCATATTCCATTCCCATGTTCCATTTCTGATCCCTAATCCATACCTAAAGAAGGTTGTTCTTTAGGGTTACGGTTAGGTTCAGGGTTTAGGGATAGGGTGTAGGGTTTAGTGTTATGGTTAGGGTGTGTGTTAGGGTTTTGGGTTCGAGTTAGGGGATTATGTTACAGTTTTTGAGTTAAGATTAGGGTTAATGTTAAGATTAGGGATTATGGAGACCCCCAGGCCTCAGACTCCACCTTCTAGACCTTCCTGGACTGCCAGCAGGCAATAGCGTCCCCTGCAAGCCTCTGGCCAGCAAGGGACACTGAGGGAGGGTCACCTCTGACCCCCACCCCACTTCCAGACCCCCAGGCCCCAGACTCCACCTTCTAGACCTTCCTGGACTGCCAGCAGGCAATAGCGTCCCCTGCAAGCCTCTGGCCAGCAAGGGACACTGAGGGAGGGTCACCTCTGACCCCCACCCCACTTCCAGACCCCCAGGCCCCAGACTCCACCTTCTAGACCTTCCTGGACTGCCAGCAGGCAATAGCGTCCCCTGCAAGCCTCTGGCCAGCAAGGGACACTGAGGGAGGGTCACCTCTGACCCCCACCCCACTTCCAGACCCCCAGGCCCCAGACTCCACCTTCTAGACCTTCCTGGACTGCCAGCAGGCAATAGCGTCCCCTGCAAGCCTCTGGCCAGCAAGGGACACTGAGGGAGGGTCACCTCTGACCCCCACCCCACTTCCAGACCCCCAGGCCCCAGACTCCACCTTCTAGACCTTCCTGGACTGCCAGCAGGCAATAGCGTCCCCTGCAAGCCTCTGGCCAGCAAGGGACACTGAGGGAGGGTCACCTCTGACCCCCACCCCACTTCCAGACCCCCAGGCCCCAGACTCCACCTTCTAGACCTTCCTGGACTGCCAGCAGGCAATAGCGTCCCCTGCAAGCCTCTGGCCAGCAAGGGACACTGAGGGAGGGTCACCTCTGACCCCCACCCCACTTCCAGACCCCCAGGCCCCAGACTCCACCTTCTAGACCTTCCTGGACTGCCAGCAGGCAATAGCGTCCCCTGCAAGCCTCTGGCCAGCAAGGGACACTGAGGGAGGGTCACCTCTGACCCCCACCCCACTTCCAAACCCCCAGGCCCCAGACTCCACCTTCTAGGAGATTCTGTTTGTTAGACACTTCTGTAGAGTTCTCCGCCTGAAAACACATTGGTAAAAACAACAGAAGAGAGACTTCAACAAACAGCTATTCCCATCAAAAAGGAAAGACTCTTCCTTCTCGTGTGGCAAAAGTTCTCCCAAGAAGTCTTTAAAAGGGAAGTAATCCTCCAATGGCTAAAGGTAGAAAAAGAGCCTCAGGTCTGAATAAACAAGAAAATATGTCTCCAACAAAGGAAAATGCCCCTCCATGTCTCGTAAATATGGAGGACGTTACCAAAATGACAGACACAGAATTCCGAACATTCATGGTGACCAAATTCTGTGAATTGGAAAAAAAAAGAGACAACGAACTACAGGAAATTAGGAAGTCCTTCCAGGATATGAAAGAAGAAATGGATACTCTGAGAAAGAATCAGGTGGAACTATTAGAGATAAAGTCTATAATACAAGAAATCAAAAACTCTCTGGAAAGTATTAAGAGCCGATTAGACCATGCTGAAGATCGAATCTCTGATGTAGAAGATAAAACCTCTGATCTAGAAAAAAACTACAAAAAGATCGAGAAAATAACTAAAAAACATGAGGATAATATACGAGAAATACTAGACTCTATTAGACGCCCAAACATCAGAATAATCGGCATCCCAGAAGGTGAAGAAACTAATAGCGGAATGGAAAATCTATTCCATGACATCTTGGAAGAAAATTTCCCAAGCCTAGAGAGGCACCGAACCATACGGACCCAAGAAATACAAAGGACCCCAAATAGAATCAACCCCAGAAGATCTTCCCCAAGGCACATCTTAGCCAGGCTGTCTAACGTCACAGAAAAAGACATGATACTAAAACTGGCAAGAGAGAAACGAGAAATAACTTACAAAGGCCATCCCATAAGACTAACACCAGACCTCTCATCAGAAACAATGCAAGCAAGAAAAGAATGGGAAGACATACTGAAAGTGTTAAGAGAGAAACAATTTCAGCCAAGACTACTATACCCTGCAAGATTATCCTTCATTTGGGAAAAAAAGATTAAAATCTTCTCAGACAAACAAAACCTGAAAGAATTTGCCAACACCAGACCAGCTCTTCAAGAAATCCTGAAGAAAGTACTGTTCCAGGAAAACTAAAGACGCAACAGCCAGAAACAAAGAAACAACAGGCAACTAAGACAATGGCTAACTTAAATGTCGGTACAGACCCTATAACATCGATAATAACATTGAATGTTAATGGGTTAAATTCTCCAATCAAGAGACACAGACTGGCTGAATGGATAAAAAAACAGAAACCCTCTATCTGTTGCCTACAAGAAACCCACCTCATGGAAAAAGACATACATAGACTGAAAGTGAAAGGTTGGAAAAAGGTTTTCCATGCAGTTGGGAACCAAAAAAGAGCTGGAGTTGCGACACTAATTTCTGACAAAATAGGCTTTAAAACAAAAAGTGTCCGAAGAGACAAAGAAGGGCACTATATCATAGTAAAAGGCTCTATAGATCGAGAAGATATAACGCTTATTAATATCTATGCTCCTAACACAGGAGCACCCAAATATGTGAAGGAAAGATTGTTAGATCTGAAAGGGGAGATAGACTGCAACACACTAATTGTTGGAGATCTCAACACCGCATTATCCCCTCTGGACAGATCATCTAGGCAAAAAATAGGTAGAGAGATCAAGGACCTAAATGATACCATAAATCAATTGGACTTAACAGACATCTATAGAACTTTCCACCCAAAAACCACAAGATATAGTTTTTTCTCACCCCGACATGGAACTTTCTCGAAGATTGACCACATCATAGGACACAAAGCAAGCCTCTGCAGATTCAGAGGCATAGAAACTATTTCCAGCATCTTCTCTGACCATGATGGAATTAAACTCGAGTTTAATTTCAAGAGAATTCCTCAAAAATACCTAAAAACATGGAAACTAAATAACCTACTCCTGAATGACTCCACTGTTACCGAAGAAATAAACTCCGAAATCAAAAGATTCATGGAATCCAATGACAATGAAGATACAAGTTTCCATAATCTTTGGGACACTGCCAAAGCAGTCATAAGAGGGAAGTTCATAGCAATTAGTGCACATAAGAGGAAGACAGAGAAAAGGCTAATGGATCACCTAACATCAAGCCTTAGAGAATTGGAAAAGCAACAGCAAAAAAATCCAAAAAATTACAGGAGAAAGGAAATAATAAAGATCCGAGCAGAAATAAATGAAATAGAAAATAAACGTACTATACAGAAAGTAAGTGAAAGCAAAAGCTGGTTCTTTGAAAGGATAAACAAAATTGATACCCCACTAGCGAGACTTATTAAGAAGAAGAGAGAAAGGAACCAGGTGAATCAAATCTGCAATGAGGCTGGTAACATAACAACAGACATAGTAGAAATTCAAAACATCATTAGAGGATACTTTGAACATCTATACGCTAAGAAACAAGATAATCTGGATGAGATGGACAAATTCCTGGACAAATATAATCTACCAAGAATGAGCCAGGAAGAAATAGAAAGTCTGAATAGGCCCATAACAAGCCAGGAGATTGAATCAGTAATAAGTAACCTCCCAACAAAGAAAAGCCCTGGCCCCGATGGATTCACCTCTGAATTCTACAAAACTTTCAAAGAAGAGTTAACTCCCATTCTGCTCAAATTATTTCTAAAGATCCAAAAGGGTGAATCTCTCCCTAATTCATTCTATGAAGCCTCTGTCACCCTCATCCTCAAAACAGATAAAGACAGGACAAGGAAGGAAAACTATAGACCAATATCTCTGATGAACATAGACTCAAAGATTCTCAACAAGATACTAGCAAATCGTATTCAACAACTTATACAGAAGATCATACACCATGATCAGGTAGGCTTTATTCCAGGAATGCAAGGTTGGTTCAACATATGCAAAACCATTAATGTAATACACCATATTAATAGGAAGAAAGACAAAAACCATATGGTCATATCGATTGACGCAGAAAAAGCATTTGATAAGATACAACATCCCTTCATGATCAAGACTCTTAGCAAAATCGGCATAGAAGGGCCATTTCTCAATACAATAAAAGCCATCTATGAAAAACCCATAGCGAACATCATCCTGAACGGAGAAAAGCTGAAAGCTTTCCCACTAAACACAGGAACAAGACAAGGATGCCCACTTTCTCCTCTCCTTTTCAATATAGTACTGGAAGTCCTCGCCAACGCAATCAGAAAAGAGGAAAAAATAAAGGGCATTCGAATAGGAAAAGAAGAGGTGAAACTCTCTCTATTTGCAGATGACATGATTGTATACATAGAAGACCCAATGGCCTCCATGGAAAAACTACTGGAAGTAATACATGAATTCAGTAAAGTTGCAGGATATAAAATCAATATACAGAAATCGATAGCATTTTTATATACGAATAACAGGCAGACTGAGATAGAACTGAAAAAACTTATTCCGTTTACCATAGCCACTAAAAGTATAAGATATTTAGGAATAAATCTAACCAAAGAAGTTAAAGACCTCCACAAGGAAAACTACGAGAAGGTAAAAAAAGAAATTGAAAATGACACCAAAAAATGGAAAGACATCCCATGTTCATGGATTGGAAGAGTTAATATAATCAAAATGGCAATTTTACCCAAATTAATCTACCTATTTAATGCAATGCCAATCAAAGTACCAGACACATTCTTCACAGATCTAGAAAAGACAATCTTAAAATTTGTCTGGAATCATAAAAGACCCCGTATTGCCAAAGCACTTCTACACAAGAAGAATGGAGTGGGTGGCATCTCAATCCCCGATCCAAAAATATATTACAAAGCTGTGGTAATAAAGACAGCATGGTATTGGCACAGAAACAGACATGTGGACCAATGGAACAGAATAGAGTCCCCAGAAATAAGTGCCCAAACATACAGTCAACTGATCTTTGACAAGGGGTACCAGTCAATCCAGTGGGAAAATGAAAGCCTCTTCAGCAAGTGGTGCTGGAGAAACTGGACTTCCACTTGCAGAAAGATGAATCTGAACCCCTACCTCTCTCCTTTGACAAGAATCAAGTCAAGGTGGATCAAGGATCTAAATCTAAGACCTCAAACTATAAAGCTGCTCCTGGAGAATGCTGGGGAAACCCTGGGAGACATTGGTGTAGGGAAAGACTTCCTAAAGAAGACCCTCAAAGCAGAGTCCATCGTCCACAAAATAGACAAGTGGGATTACATCAGACTAAGAAGCTTCTGCATGGCCAAAGACACAGTAGTTAGTGTGAATCGACAGCCCTCAGAATGGGAAAATATTTTTGTAAATGTTGCATCAGATAAGGGACTGATAACCAGAATACACAAGGAACTAAAAAAGGTGTTTGGAAAAAAGATGAGCAACCCTATTAAAAGATGGGAGAAGGAGATGAAGAAAACACTCTCTAAAGATGACATACGAATGGCCAAAAGGCATATGAAAAAATGTTCAACCTCCCTCATCGTAAGGGAAATGCAGATAAAAACAACAATGAGGTACCACCTAACCCCAGTCAGATTGTCTAATATTAAAAAAACAAAAAATGATAAGTGTTGGCGGGGATGTGGTGAAAGGGGAACTCTTTTACACTGCTGGTGGGAATGTAGATTGGTCCAACCACTGTGGAGAATAATTTGGAGATTCCTCAAAAATCTACAGATAGATCTGCCATACGATCCAGAGATCCCACTCCTCGGTATCTACCCAAAAGACAGAAGAATCCTTCATTGGAAAAGTGCTTGCACATCGATGTTTATTGCGGCACTATTCACAATTGCTAAGTCATGGAACCAACCCAGATGCCCCCGTATGGAGGAATGGATTGAAAAACTGTGGCACATATACTCTATGGAATACTACTCAGCCATAAAAACCAACAGAGCCCTGGCTTTTGACAGAAAGTGGAAGAATATGGAAGATGTACTGCTGAGTGAGGCAAGCCAGGCTATGAAGGAGAGACATTGTATGTCCCCACTTAACATATACCGTTTGTCTGCATTCTATGTCTGAAACTGATTGACCAACAGTTGAACAAACACAAGAGATGGGTGTGAATGTCAGATGAGGTGTATGTGGAGGAGTGGGGCCCAACGAAAGACATTTGGAGAAGGGATACAGAGGTAGAGCATTGACGGGATGGGGAGGTGTGGTGTTATCTGTTGAAGATATTTCGATCAATGGGTCTGGGGAGAAATGTTCACATATCGAAATGGTCTCATTGTAAGCCAAACAATATGATTGAAAGTATATACAAAAATAAATAAAGTAATAAAAAAAAAAAGATTAGGGATTATGGTTAATGTAATGGTTTGGGGGTTAGTGTTATGGTTAAGGTTTAGGGGTACAGTTAGAGATTATGGTTGGCATTAGCGGTTTGGGGTTAGGGTTAGGGTTTTGGGGTTAGGGTTAAGATTAATGTTTTAAGGTTAGTGCTTGTTTAGTGATGAGGGTTTGTGTTAGGTTTAGGGTTAGGGTTAGGGTTTAGGATTATGATTAGGGTTTAGGGTTAGGGTTAGAGTTTAGGATTAAGGTTAGGGTTTATGGTTTGGGATAGAGTATAGGGTTAGGATTAGTGTTTGCATTAGGGTTAGTGCTAGGGTTACAGGTTTAGGCTTAGGGTTAAGGTTTATGATAGGGTTATGTTTAGGGTAAGGGTTTAGGGTTAGTGTTATGGTTAATGTTTAGGGTTAGACTTCAGGGTTAGGGTTATTGTTAGGGTTTAGAGATCTGGTTTAAATAAGGGATGAGTTAAGGTTAGTGCTAGGGTTTAGGGTTAGGTGAGGATTAAGGTTCAAGTATTGGGTTAGGAGTTGTGATTAAGGTTAGAGTTTTTGGTTTAGCATTAGTGTTTCTGAGTTAGTGTTAATGTTTGGGGGTTACAATTTTAAACAGTGTTTCATTAGGTCTGAGGGTCAGGTTTAAGGGTAAGTGGGTTTAGGATTAGGGTTAGTGTTTAGGGATAGGCTGAGGATAGGGTTAAGGGTTAGGTTAGGATGTGGTTAATTATTAATGGTTACGGTTTGTGGATATGGTTAAGGTTAGTTGTTAGGGTTAGCTTAAGGGTTTAGGGTTAATGTTAGGGTTAAGGGTTAAAATTAGTGTTTAGGAGTAGTATTTGGATAAGGGGTAGGAGTTAGGCTTAGTGTTAGGGTTTTGGTTTAGGTTAGGGTTAAGGTTCAGGGATTGGGTTAGGGGTTATGGTTATGGTTAGGATTTTTGGGTTAGGGTTAGTGTTTTGGGGTTATGGTTAAAATTTTAGGCTTGGTGCTTCCTTAGGAAATGAGGGTTTTGGTTAAGGTTAAGGGTTAGGGTTTAGAAACAGCATTAGGATTAGTATTAGGTGTTAGGTGTAGGGTTATGGTTAAGGATTAAGTGTTATGATTTGTGGATAGGCTTAGAGTTTAGGTTAATTGTTAGGGTTAGCTTAAGAGTTTAGGTTAGTGTTAGGATTAAGGGTTAGGGCTTAGGGATAGGGTTTGCCTAACGGGTAGAGTTGAAGGATAGAGTTAGGGATTACACTTAGTTAGGCTGTCATCTCAAGATAGAAGGAAGTTTATTGAGAAAGAGTGCCTGGAGTCTGCAGCCAGAGGTGCTTCAGCTCGCTCTCCAGAAAAGAGGAGGGTCTTTAATGAGGCAACTGATTATGCTATTTTGGGAGGTTGTATGTCACATTTTTCATGTACCAAATGTTTTTTTGTTTTGCTTTATTTGGACTGTTAGACTTTGTATTTGTTTTATTTTTAATTTATATATATATATATATATATATATATATATATATATATGTATGTATATATATATATATATATATATATATATATATATATATATATATATATATATTTGGAGAGGTTTTCGCTATAGGGCATGTGCGCTTGCCAGAAAGACAGAGACAGAAAGATAGAAAGCAAGAAATCATCCCTAGGGGGGATGGCCATGCCGCAATCCCTTCTCCTCCATTCTCCTCTTCAGATCTTGGGCATGCACACACACGTGCCTGGCGTGAGTTTAAGCCACTGGGTCCAGGACTTGAACCGCGGTCGACTACATGGGAGTCCAGCGACATAGCCATTACACTAACTGCTGGTCCCTATATATTTTTTATTTAAATTTATTTAAACTTAAATTCATTCACTGTACATAATTACAGCATACAAAATGAGATTTTCCATCCAGAATACACCGTATATTGGCTCAATCAAACACATCAACATACATGTTATCATCAACAAATAATTTTCCATTTCTTGTTTCCTGTATATTTTGCTTTTTTTCCCATCCTTGATTCCCTATCTCTCACCCTCTGCCATCTCCCACCCTCTTCCCACACTGCCTCTGGTATCTATGTTTGCTTTCTATGCCTTTTTTTCCCCACATTCTATTGATTCACTAAAGATCTTAATTAATCTAAATATTTTGAATAGCAAGCATAGCTGATACATGCATATCCATGAACACAAGTCTGACTTTAGGCATAAACCTCAGTGAGTAGAGTGAACATACTATAAAGTAGTACCTAGCTGGGGCTATATAGCTTACTACAGTCATCAAATAGGTATTCCAATGCATTTTTTTATTTAAAGAAAAACGGTTTTAGGTTGTTTTGTTTCCTTTTTCTTTACTCTGTGTACTTGTTTTCAATCCCTGGGTAACAATTTTGGATCAGGGTGCCTTTAAAGTAACGACCCATCATTAATCAACTTTTAGAGTCAATACTAGCCTTGGTATTACCACATCTACATTCCAATTCCATATTTTGCTATAAAAATGTTGTATGATTGGTCAATCACTTTTCATCTCTGGCCCTTAGGATTCTAGTGGCTGAGAAGTGGTATCTTATCATGGTTTCAGTTTACATTTTCCTAATGACTAATGATCTTTTGTATATCCTCTTTGGATAAATGGCTCAGGAAATCAGCATTGACCTTTTGTCTTGCCCTGTTCTTGAGCATTTCCTGACTAGCCAAAACTCTCATGATCTCCTCTTTGCATATTCAACCATACTTCTTGGTAAGTAGACAAAACAAATAGGTATTATTTTTACATTGTACAGATCAGTTTTATCATTTAGTCTCCATGACAAATACATCAACTAAGCGTGTTATCTGCTTACATAGGTGAAGAAATGAATATTAACTCATGGTATTAATTGGCATACACCCAATGCTTCTCCTATATTAATTACTATGAAATTTATGCAACACAAATATTAATATTTCAATGAACTCAATGTGTCTAATGTTTATTAAGCATACTCCAATTTGTTGGACTCAATCTTACAATCTGAGGCTTGATATTTTAAAATATTATCTGTTGAAGATAATGTGTAGAGCAGTCTCAGTTGGACTGGTGAGAAATGTACACATGTTGGAATATTTACTTGGCAAGTTAAGTAACATATGTGATTAATATATAAAAAATTGAAATAAAAATATACATTAAAAATAAAAATGAATATATTTTAAATCTATTCCAACTATTATTTTGAGTGAATATATAATTATTAGTGTTAATATATTTTAAATCTATTCCAACTATTATTTTGAGTGAATATATAATTATTAGTTATTGTAACAATAGTGACCTCTGCTGAAAATGTTTTTTTGAACATTTCTGTTGAAATTGACTTTGGAATTTATGGCCCATTCTTTTTCATCTCTGTGGTGGTGTCAAGTATTTGTCCTAGAATTTGATTTGTAAATAAATCTGATTATTCAGATCAATAACTAATTTGAATTAATTAGCCATCTATTGCTGTGAATCAAGTTATTACAAAATTTAGCGCCTTAAAGCAACAAACATTTGTTATGTCATATTTTCTGTAGGTCAAAACTCAAAAGCAATTTACCTAGGTGTCTGGCTCAGGTTGCAGTCAAGATACTGACTGGGCTGTGCTCTCATCTGAAACTTAATTTGGGCCAAAGGATCTACTTCCAAAGTCATTCACATGGTTGTTCTTCATGGACTGTTGGACCAAGGGCTCAATGTCTCACCTTACCGTCATTCTATAGGGCTGTCTGAATGCCCTCAAAACATGACAGCTGATTCTCCCAGAGACAATGATTTGAGAGAAAACGAGAAAATACCTGGAATAGAAAGCACTGCCCTTTACAACCTAATATTGAAAGTGATAGATTATCACTTCTTTTTATTTTATTAATTACAAAGACACCCTGGTACAAAGGCTGGAAAAAACTACCCAGCAGTGTGAACAGCAGCAGACCAACTTGGAGGCTATCTCACTGCATGATTGCTATTTGTGACAAAACATACTATATAGCTATAAATGAATGTGATTAATTCTTTTATATGCCTCAGAAGATGTTTCTAAACCAAATGCTAAAAACATTTTGTACTTGATAATATTATCAATTCAAATATGCAGCCATTTCAGAGACTGCTTTGAACATGACAATTTAACTTAACTCAACAACTGTGTGTGACAAGCACTGAGCACATCCCATGGACAGTCCCTTCCCTGAAGAGCTTACTGGCTGAGACAGTGATATGTGGTAATACGGAGTGGGGAAAATCAGCTCCAGATACAGTTGTAACACAGCACAGGAGAGGGTGAGTGTGATAAACACGGTGAAGTTCCTGCATCCTCAGTCTCTGGGCAGTGTGGTTTCAGATAACGTTGGTCACAATTCTTCTCAATAATTTATCATGACATATCATGATGTCTTAGATCTTGATGTGACTCACTGAGCCTATATTCCCCCTTTCTGTCTCTGAAGATTATACGAAGAATTTTTCTTCCTTTAAAAAGAAAGTCACAAACCATCCACACAGAGTAAGAATACATGTTGGCTTTGAGTAATAGCTTAGACATAAGGAAACACTGTTAAAAATATTTGCTTTGAAAATTGAAACAACTTGGAATGAATGTCTCAGAATTGTTTTTCTTACATCTGCAAACATCTGAAATACTCAATTCAGTTTCCATCCTTTCTGTTCACCTTCTCTTGCATCCTCTCCAAGCATCTGAACTATTTCTTCAATCTCTTATACCTTCAATCTTTCCCCATGACATTTGTGTCTGCTGCCGCTGACATGATCAAATTTCTACACTGTAAGAGCAAACAAACACTAAAACAACAAAAGAAAAACATCCCTTTCCTCTGGCCCAGTTCCATACATCTCTCTTCCTTCCTGGCTAAGCCTATACACATAGTTTTGACCTATTGGCTGCTGCCTCTATCTCCTTTACTCCTATTTACTATTCTGATTTTTGCCAACAAGATTATAATTCTTCAAATCTCTAAAATCTGATCTGACTTCTTTTTAAAAAAATTGCCAGAGCTCACTTGCACGTGCTAGAGAGAGACAAAGAGAGAGAAAGAAAGGGAAAGGAGAAAGTGCCCTCCCCATAGGACATGGTCATGCTGCAATCTCTTCTATTTCTTCTTCTTTGGGGATATTCAGTATGTAAACACGTGTGCCCAACATGTTTTTCAAGACAGCAGGTCTAAGTATCAAATCATATGGTTGATCATGTGGGATCCAGATCCCTTAAGCTTTAGGTGATGGGCTGGACTCTCTTCCCTCATTTTTTTCTTATTTAAATTTTAGTTTACTTTATATTTTTACAATTAAAGTGTGAATTTATTTTGGTACAAAAAAATTTTTGAAATTAATACATAGTTTTTACATTACATGTATTTCCATGAGCTTTTTATCCTGAAACTTTTTTTTTTTTTTTTTTTTTTGGAGAGGTTTTCACTATATGGCGCATGCGCTCACCAGACAGACAGAGAGATACAGAGAGACAGAAAGCAAGAAATCACACCCCGGGGGGATAGTCACACCGCAATCCCTTCTCCTCCATTCTCCTCTCTGAATCTTGGGCATGCACGCACACGCGCCAGGCGTGAGTTTTAAGCCACCGGGTCCGGGACGCGAACTGCGGTTGACTACGTGGGAGTCCAGCGACATAGCCATTACACTAACTGCTGGTTCCCTATCCTGAAACATTTTTTTAATTAATTATCTAACTTACATTCATTCTCTGACCATCATAACAGCATACAAAATGTCATTTCCCATCCAGAATAGTAGCTTAATCATATATGTTATAATTTGTAATTTTCCATTTCTAGTTTCATATAATATATGTATATATATTGCCCCCCTATTGCTCACCTTCTTCCATTTCTCACTCCCCTCCCACACTATTGCTGGTGTCTACAGTTGTTTTCTATTCCATTTTCCCTCACATTTTATTGATTCACAAAATTTATTAAACAATTAATTACTTTCAATAGCAAATTCAGCTGATATGTACATATCTGTGAATACATGTCTGACTTTAGGCATGAAACTGAGTAGAATGAATATATTATATTCTGATGCTATATAACTTACTATGCTCATTAAGTAGGTATTTTAAATATATTTTTTAATTTCAAGAAAAGCAGTTTTAACTTTAATAAATCATATAAATACTAAGGAACTTTGTTTAAAACTTAAATCCAGGAAACAGATTAGGATTCTGTTCAAATAGTAGGCACATGAACCTATCAACAGCTCAAAACAGGACAAAAATCCTTAAAACCAGAAAAAAAAAGCCTATGGCTTCTGAGAGCTAGTGATTTCAGGGGAAAAAATAAATAAAGATTTTCTACTGATAATTCAGCCTCCAGCCCTCAAACTCAAGTGGAGAGTCAAGGGAGAGGCCTTCAGAAGAAGACCCCCCTTTTTGAAATCTGTAATTTAAATACTGGTGACCATTTATATTATCTCCATAACCCAATCCTTTCTGCAGTGTATAGATTACTCCGTGATCTCTTTGTATTGCTTAATTTCAACTATCATTGACAGGTAAACATTTCCACACTCTATCTTGAGGTCTTGGCCTTCATAGTAACTGCCTGTTGAATTTAGTTGCCATGGATATCCTGCGAGTTCCTAAACATCATGCTAAACTCTCTCTTTTTTTTTTTTTTTTTTTTTTTTTTTTGGAGAGGTTTTCACTATAGGGTGCATGCACTCACCAGAAAGACAGAGAGAGACAGAGAGATAGAAAGTGAGGAATCACCCCCAAGGGGGGATGGCCATGCCACAATCCCTTCTCCTCCATTCTCCTCTTGGGATCTTGGGCACGCACGCACACGCGCCCAGTGTGAGTTTAAGCCACCAGGTCCGGGACTCGAACCGCGGTTGACTACTTGGGAGTCCAGCTAAATAGCCATTACTCTAACTGCTGGTCCCATAAACTCTCTTTCTTAATGGAGGGAATCACTTAATCATTTTGCTGAAACTAAATATTTTGTGGCCATCATTGACTCCTCTTCATCATTTGTCTCCTAGCATCCACAATCTTGGTTTCATATCCATTGGCCTATCATGTTATCACTGAACTGTAAGTTGCATTCTTGGGTCAGGTTCTGATCCTACACTGTTCATCTTACATCCTGTTATTAGGTTAATCCTGAAACCTAGAAGAGGCTAAGATCTTTCTCCACATAAACCCTTGGATACCTGCTTCACTTTCTGTGTAAGGCAGAAATGTGTAAAAGCCAGACACTGAGTCATGAATAAAACACACTCTTTGGTTCTAGTGCTGTGGGGAGCACTAGAAAATGGGGCCCTGGTTTATCACACTCACACTAAGCATCACAAAGTCTCATGGGTGAAAAAATACCCTGTTACTGGGAATTGTAACAGAAAAGAGACAATGAACTTCAGGAGATTAGGAAGTTCGTCCACAATATGAAAAAAAGAAATGGATCCTCTGAGAAAAAATTAGATGGAACTATTAAAGATGAAGTCTGTGATACAGGAAATTAAAAATTCAAAAGTATTAAATGTTGATTAGTCCATGCTCAAGATCAAAACTCTGACAAAGAAGATAAAACATCTTACCAAGAGAAAACCAGGAAATAGATAGAGAAAATAACAAAAAAATGAGGATAATATAAGAGAAATACTAGATTTAATTAGACATCCTAATATTTGAATAATTGGTATACCATAAGGTGAAGAAAAAAATAAGGTCTTAAAAAAAAACTATTCTATGAAATCTTGGGAAAAAATTTCCCAATTCTAGAGAGACAAACATTCAGACCCAAGAAACACAAAGGACCACAAATAGAATGAAGCCAGGAAGATCTTTCCCAAGGCACATCTTAGCCAGACCGGCAAAGACCACAGATAAAGAAAAGATACTAAAACTGGCAAAAGAGAAACAACAAGTGACTTTCAAACGTCATCCCATCAGGCTAACCCCAGACCTCTAAGGAAACAATGAAAGCAAGGAAAGAATGGGAAGACATATGGAAAGTGTTAAAAGACAAACAATTTCAACTATGATTATTATATCCAATGAGATTATCCTTCATATGGGAAAATAAAGACTAAATTCCTCTCAGAAAAACAAAACCTGGAAGAATTTGCCAACAACAGACCAACTTTTCAAGAAACCCTGTTCCCTCTCACACTTCCAGGCTCCCAAGACCAAAACTCAATCCCATAGAGAGAATGGCCCTTGCTCTGCAGTGTGGAGGGCAGTGCATATGGAAGCCATCTTGAGCTATCCACCATCTTGGAAACCATTAGGCTTCACTTCCTCACTGAGCAAACCGTTTCTCAGAAATCATGTGACCAACCATTCTCCCCAGAAGTGGTTGGATTTCTAGGCAACGGGAGAGATCCACCCACACCAACGATTGGTTCATGCTGTTCTATCTCATTTATATTTCAGGCAATCAATCAATGCCCACCAGCCTGTATATAAGCTCGCTGTTCTTCCTTAATAAACGAGACTTGATTGGCACCTCGTCTTGTCTCCACTCTGTGTGTCTGTGTGTTTGTCCCATCTCTCACTCCCTCCCCCAGGAAACCTGTTCAACTGTCCCGCGGGCTGAGACACTGCAGAAGAGCTCCAGTTCAATCTCTAGGCTCCAGGTCAGCAAGGGAAACAGAGGCAGGGAAACCAATGCCCCCAACCCACTTCCAGGCTCCCAAGACCAGGACCCCACTCCCTAGAGAGGTAGGCAGGTTTTCATTTTTTTCTTTGCTCTTCCTTTTTGATTTGTTAATACCCTCCTCTCCTTTGTCCCACAGAGTGGCCCTTGCTCTGTAAGAAAGGTCCAGTTTCATCTCTAGGCCCCAAGCGAAATCACATGCTGCAAATCTTTATTCTCCTCTATACTGTTTTCTTTTCTCTTACATTATCCACTCTTCCTTATTCTTCACCTGTCAAAGGGATTAGACAGACCTAGAATCACAGTCCTAAAATTCCCTAGTATTGTAAGGTTTCCTGGGATCCTCCCTTATACGGAACCACATGTGAATACAGAGATACTACTCTTCTGACACATGAATATACTACACCTCTTGTGAACACATTGCTAGAAACAACAGAAGAGGGATTTTTGCATACATTAATTCACATCAAAAGGGAACACACTTGCTCTTAAGAGGTATTCAAAAGTGAATACATCTTCCAATGGCTAGAAGTAGAAGAGCCTCAGGTCTGAATAAACCAGGAAATATGTCTCCATTAAAGGAACAGAGTAACCTCCCTCCATCTCTCCTAAAATATGAGGATGTTACCAAAATGTCAGAGAAAGAACTGAGAACACTAATGGTGAACAAATTCTATGAGGTGGAACATAAAAGAGACAATGAACTTCAGGAGATTAGAAAGTACTTCCATGATATGAAAGAAGAAATGGAAACTCTGAGAAAGAAACAGATGGAGCTATTAGAGATGAAGTCTGTAATAAAGGCAATCAAAAAACTTCTTGAAAGCATTGAAAGTTGATTAGACCATGCTGAAGATCGAATCTCCAATTTAGAAGATAAAACTTCTGGCATAGACACAACCACCAAAAAGATAAAGAAAATAACATAAAAAACATGAGGCTTATATAAGAGAAATACTAGATTCCATAAGATGCCCAAACATCAGAATAATTGGCATCCCAGAAGGTGAAGAAACTAACAATAGCTATTCTAGCTATTTATTAGCTAGAAACTGATAAATCTATCCCATGAAATCCTAGAAGAAAATTTCCCAAGCCTAGAAAGGCACTCAAGCATCCAGACCCAAGAAATACAAAGGACCCAAATAGAATCAACCCCAGAAGATGATCCCCAAGGCACATCTTAGCCAGACTGACCAAGAACAGAGAGATACTAAAACGGGCAAGAGAGAAATGAGAACTGATTTACAAAGGTCATCCTATCAGGCTAACACTGGACCTCTCAATGGAAACAATGTAAGCAAGGAAAGAATGGAAAGATGTATTGAAAGTGTTGAGAGAAACAATTTCAAACAAGATTATTATATCTGGCAAGATTACCCCTTATATGATAAATTATCATTAAAATCTTCTTAGACAAACAAACCTGAAAAAATTTGTCACACCAAACCAGCTCTTCAAGAAACCCTGAATAAAGTACTGTGCCAGAAAAACAAAAGACTCAACAGAAAGAAACAAAGGAATAAAAGGCAACTCAGACAATAGCCAACTAAAACTTCGGGACAGATTCAGTAACATCGATAATTACATTGAATGTTAATGAATTAAATCCTGTAATCAAGAGACACAGACTGGCTGAATGGAAAAAAAAAAAAAAAAAAAAAAAACACAGAAACCCTTTATCTGTGGCCTACCAAAAACTCACCTCATGGATAAAGACATACATAGACTGAAAGTGAAGGGATGGAAAAAGGTTTTCCAAGCAAATGGGAACCAAAAAAGAGGAGTTGCAATACTAATTTTGGACAAAATAGGCTTTAAAGCAAAAGCTGTTCAAAGAGACAAAGAAGGGCACTATATTGTAGTAAAAGAATCAATAGATCAAGAAGATATAATGCTTATAAATATCTATGCACCTAACACAGGAGCACCCAAATATATGAAAGAAAGACTGTTATATCTAAAAGGGGAGATAGACTGCCATACACTAATTGATAGAGACCTTAACACTGCACTCTTCCCTCTGGACAGATCATCTAGACAAAAAAAATAAATAAAGCGATAATGGATCTAAATGATACCATAAATCAATTGCACTTAACAAACATCTATAGAACTTTCAATCCAAAATCCATGAGATAACACTTTTTTCTTACCCACAAATAGAAATTTTTCAAAAATTGACCACATCTTAGGGCACAAAACAAGACTCTACAGATTCAAAGGCATAGAAACTATATCCAGCATCTTCTCCAATCATGATGGAATTAAACTTGATTTTAATTTCAAGAGAAATCCTCAAAATACACAAATACATGGACACTAAATAACCTACTCCTGAACGACACCACAACTACTGAAGAAATAAAGACTGAAATCACAAGATTCATGGAAGCCAATGACAGCAAGGACACGAGTTTCCTTAATTTTGGATACACTGCTAAAGCAGTCATAAGAGGGAATTTCATAGCAAGCAATTAGTGTACATTAGAAGAAGACTGGAAGTAGGCAAATATATGACCTAACATTGTGCCTCAGAGAAATGGAAAAGCAACAGTAAAAAATCTAAAAAAATCCAGGAGAAAGGAAATAATAAAGATACGAGCAGAAATAAATGAAACAGAAAATACATGAACTATACAGAAAATAAATGAAAGTCAAAGCTGGTTCTTTGAAAAGATAAGCAAAAATGACACACTATTATCTAGAGTAATTAAGAAGAAGAGAGAAAGGAACCAGATAAATCAAATCTACAATGAAGCAGCCAATATAACAACAGATATAGTAGAAATACAAAAGATCATAAGAGGATACTATGAACAACTATATGGCAAGAAACAAGAAAACCTGAATGAGTAGGACAAATTCCTGGACATCTATAATGTCCCAACATTGAGCAAAGAGAATATAAAAAGTAAGAATAGGTGCATATCAAGCCAAGAGATTGAATAAGTAATAAATAACCTCCCAACAAAGAAAAGTCCTGTCTCTGATGGTTTTACCTATGAATTCTAGAAAACATTCAAAGAAGAGTTAAACTCTATTGTGATCAAATTATTTCTAAAGATGCGAAATGGTGACTCTCTCCTTAATTCATTCTAAAATTCCTCTATCACCCTCATCCTTAAAACAGGTAAGAACAGGACAAAGAATGAAAACTATAGACCAATATCTCTGATGAACATAGACGCAAAGATTCTCAACAAGAGACTAGCAAATCGCATTCAACAACTTATAAAAAAGATCATACACCATGATCAGGTAGGCTTTATTCCAGGAATGCAAGGTTGGTTCAACATATGCAAAACCATAAATGTAATACATCATATTAACAGGAATAAGGATAGAAACCATATGGTCATATTGATTGATGCAGAAAAAGCATTTGATAAGATACAACATCCCTTCATGATCAAGACTCTCAGCAAAATCAGCATAGAAGGGCCCTTTCTCAATACAATGAAAGCCATCTATGAAAAACCCATAGTGAACATCATCCTCAATGGAGAAAAGCAGAAAGCTTTCCCACTAAACACAGGAACAAGACAAGGATGCCCACTGTCTCCACTCCTTTTTAATAGAGTACTGGAAGTCCTCGCCAACACAATCAGAAAAGAGGAAAAAATAAAGGACATTCGAATAGGAAAAGAAGAGGTGAAACTCGGGAACCAGCAGTTAGCGTAATGGGTATGTCGCTGGACTCCCACATAGTCAATCACGGTACACACTTCGGACCCAGTGGCTTAAAACTCACACCGGGCACATGTGCGTGCATGCCCAAGATCCTGAGAGGAGAATGGAGGAGAAGGGGTTGCGGCATGACCATCCCCTCTGGGGGGTGATTTCTCGCTTTCTGTCTCTATGTCTCTCTCTGGCAAGCGCACACTCACTATAGCAAAAAAAACCTCTCCAAAAAAAAAAGAAGAGGTGAAACTCTCTCTATTTACAGACGACGTGATTGTATACATAGAAGACCCAGTGGTTCTCCATGGAAAAAATTATTGGGAGTAATACATGATTACAATAAAGTTGCAGAATATAAAATCAATATACAGAAATCGATAGCATTTCTATATACGAATAACAGGCAGACTTAGATAGAACTGATAAAAGCTATTCCATTTACCATAGCCACCAAAAGTATTTGATATTTAGGAATAAATCTAACCAAAGAAGTTAAAGACCTCCACAAGGAAAACTATGAGAAGCTAAAAAAAGAAATTGAAAATGACACAAAAAAATGGAAGGACATCCCATGTTCATGGATTGGAAGAATTAATATAATCAAAATGGCAATTCTACCCAAATTAATCTAAATAATTAATGCAATGCCAATCAAAGTACCAGACACATTCTTCACAGACCTAGAAAAGACAATCATAAAATTTGTCTGGAATCATAAAAGACCCCGTATTGCCGTATTGTAGAATTGTAAGCAATTCTACACAAGAAGAATGGAGTGGATGGCATCTCACTCCCCGACCCAAAAATACATTACAAAGCTGTGGTAATTAAAACAGCATGGTACTGGCACAGAAACAGACACGTGCACCAATGGAACAGAATAGAGTCCCCAGAAACAAATGCCCAAACATACAGTCAACTTATTTTTGACAAGGGGTACCAGTCAATCCAGTGGGAAAAGGAAAACCTCTTCAGCAAGTGTTACTGGAAAAACTGGATTTCCATTTGCAGAAAGATCAATCTGAACCCCTACCTCTCACCTTTGCAAAAATCAAGTCAAGGTGGATCAAGGATCTAAATCTAAGACCTCAAACTATAAAGCTGTGCCGGGGACCAGCCTCGGCATGGGTGGGTTATCTCGACGGAGGTGGCGCAGGTGAACAGAAGACAGAGGCCTCGGGGCCTTTTCATGCACGTCCTATGCTGGACACCCCTCAAAGATTGCTCTCTGAGGAGTGACAACTGCTAGGAATCATCGTGCGCTTTTATTGAAAATGTGAAACGTGCAAGTAAATGGGAGAGAGGCTACGTGTTTCAATTATCAGCTCATAAAGTTTTTAACAATAAGGTACAAAAGTTCCATTCAGGATTGGATTAAAGATGGGTCTAGTGTAGTTCAGGGTTGGATTAAGGGTGGGTCTAGTGCAGTTCCGCAATTGTAGGTGGGTCTCCATGGAATGCAGTTTCGGGAAAGTGGTTCCGGTAAGCAGAGATGATTATCAGCTGATGCGGCACAGCAGCCATGTTGTAATTACCGGGAATGGTGCTGAGAAAAGAAAATCTCAAGAATAGTTATTAGTTCTTATGGATCTTAATAAAGAATGATACTTATATAGTTTTGTAGGGATCTAAAACTTGATTTGAGGAGTCCTAAAATATTTATCTATTTCGCTTGGTGAGGGCAGGGGTGTCCTGGGCCAGTTTTGGCCTAATCCTATTTTACATAAAGAAAGGATTAAGTTTACCTTAAATGTATTTTGAAGGGCCTTCCAAAGGTCAAGATTATTTCTGCCTAGATAGAACTTCAACCCACCGTCTACTGTGACCATAGAGATAAAGCATTGTAATTAACAGTAGGTGGTTAGAGCAAAGGGAAGGGGTCGGGGGGACTTCCTGGAAAAATTTATCATATACTCAGGATGTATAAGAGAGCTATGTAATTCTTTTATAGTAGTAAATTGAGGAGTCAGAGGGGGGTCACTTCCCAGCAAGGCTACCACATTTTCTGGAGCAAAATCCTAGGTTGTGGGGCACACAGTAGTGGCCTTGCCATCGTACTGAACTGACTGGAAGCTGGGGGGCTCAGACAGATTCTGGGGCCTTGCCGGGTCGGACTCCTCCAAAGCTGCTCCCAGAGTTTCCCCTGGAAAACACTGGGGAAACTCTAGGAGACTTTGGTGTAGGGAAAGACTTCTTATATAAGACTCTCAAAGCACAAGTCGATCATCCCGAAAATAGACAAGTGGGATTACATCAGACTAAGAAGTTTCTGCATGGCAAAAGACACAGTAATTAGTGTGAATTGACAGCCCTTAGAATGGGAAAATAGTTTTGTAAATTTTGCATCAGATAAGGGAATGATAACCAGAATACACAAGGAACTAAAGAAGCTGTTTGGAAAAAAGATGATCAACCCTATTAAAAAACGGGAGAAGGAGTTGAATAAAACACTCTCTAAAGATGACGTATGAATAGCCAAAAGGCATATGAAAAAATGTTCAGCATCACTCATCGTAAGGAAAATGCAGATCAAAACAACAATGAGGTACCACCTAACCCCAGTCAGAATGTCTAATATTAAAAAAAAAAAAAAAAATGATAAGTGTTTGCGGGGGTGTGATGAAAGGGGAACTCTTTTACACTGCTGGTGGGAATGTAAATTGGTCCAGCCACTGTGGAGAATAATTTGGAGATTCCTCAAAAATCTACAAATAGATCTACCACATATGATCCAGCAATCCCATTCCTTGGTATCTACACAAAGGACAGAGGAATTCTTAATCAGAAAAGTGCTTACACATTGATATTTATTGTAGCACTGTTCACAATTGCTAAGACATGGAACCAACCCAAATGCCCATGAACAGATGAATGAACTGAAAAACTATGGCACATATACTCTATGGAATAATATTCAGCAATAAAATCAACAAAGCCCTGGATTTTGACAGAAAATGGAAGAATATGGAAAATTTACTGGTAAGTGAAGCAAGCCAGGCTATGAAGGAGAGACATTGCATGTCCCCACATAATATATACTGAGTGTCTGCACTCTATGACTTAATCTGACTGACTAAAGGATATAAAAACACAGTAAATGATTGTAAATACCTGATACAGTGTGTGTGAAAGAGTAGATCTGAGGAAGAACATTTAGAAGAAAAAAAAGACGCAAAGCATTAATGGGACAAAGAAATATGGTATTATCTGTTGAAGATAATTTTATCGTTGTATCAACTGGACTATGGAGAAATGTTCACATGTTGAAATATTCAGTTTGTTAGGTAAATAATGTGCTTGAGGTGGAGGAGGCAGCTCAGGGAGAGCGACCTGCTAGCTGGAACGCGGAGCGCGAGTGAGGGAGCCAAGCCGCCAGCTGCCCGCCGCCGCCTCCCCTCCGTAAGCAGGCGCCCCAGCCAGGCAGACATGCTGCCCCAGCCCCTCCCTCGTCGTCAGGCCGCGAGGGCAGCGTGCAGGAGTCTGCGAGGGAGCAAGCGCCAGGAGGAGGTGGCCAGACTGAGCGAGCGCCGGCGCCTGTGGCGTGAGGGGAAGCCGCCTGCCCGCGCCCCCCCCCCCCCCCCCCCTCCGCCCGTCCGCGGAACAGCACCATGTTGGCACTGGCGGCCAAAGTCAGTAAAAAGGAGCTCAACTTCAACCATGACGGGGCCGACGAGACCTCAGAGAAAGAGCAACAAGAAGCAATTGAACATATCGATGAAGTACAAAATGAAATAGACAGACTTAATGAACAAGCCAATGAGATTTTGAAAGAAGAACAGAAATATAATAAACTTTGCCAACCATTTTTTTCAGAAGAGGTCAGAATTGATCACCAAAATCCCAAATTTTTGGTTACAACTTTTGTCAACCATCTACAAGTGTCTGCACTGCTTGGAGAGGAGGATGAAGAGGCGCTGCATTATTTGACCAGAGTTGAACTGATAGAATTTGAAGATATTAAATCAGGTTACAGAATAGATTTTTATTTTGATGAAAATCCTTACTTCGAAAATAAAGTTCTCTCCAAAGAATTTCATCTGAATGAGAGTGGTGATCCATCTTCAAAGTCCACTGAAATCAAATGGAAATCTGGAAAGGATTTGATGAAACGTTCAAGTCAAATGCAGAATAAAGCCAGCAGGAAGAGGCAGCATGAGGAACCAGAGAGCTTCTTTACTTGGTTTACTGACCATTCTGATGCAGGTGCAGATGAGTTAGGAGAGGTCACTAAAGACAACATTTGGTCAAATCCATTACAGTACTACTTGGTTCCTGATATGATGAAGAAGGAGAAGGAGAAGAAGAAGAAGATGATGATGATGATGAAGAAGAAGAGGGATTGGAAGATATTGATGAAGAAGGAGATGAGGATGAAGGTGAAGAAGGTGAAAATGATGATGAAGGGGAGGAAGGAGAGGAGGATGAAGGAGAAGATGACTGACAGAACACTGATGGATTCCAATCCTTTTTTAAAAAATTTTCTCCAGTCCCTGGGAGCAAGTTGCAGTCTTTTTTTCTTTTGTCTTTTTCTTTTTATCTCTTTTTTTCCCCCCTTTTGTGCTCAGTCACCCTGTACTTGAGGTCTCTTTTCTCTACACCATGGTTCTCAACTTATTTTAGGGGGAAAAACCTTGAGCAGAAACAATGGGAAAAGAATCTCTACCCTTTTCTGTTCCAAATTCATTTTGATCCCTTCCTGTCTCAACAAAAACTGTCTGGAATCAACACCACTGTGCTCTGTGGGAAAAAAGAAAATCCTTCTGCTGCCTTTGCTCTGCTGGAAGCTGGAGGGTGCTAGGCCCCTGTGTAGTAGTGCATAGAATTCTAGCTTTTTTCCTCCTTTCTCTGTATATTGGGCTCAGAGATTACACTGTGTCTCTATGTGAATATGGACAGTTAGCATTTACCAACATGTATCTGTCTACTTTCTCTTGTTTAAAAAAAGAAAAAAAAATTTTTAAAAATGGGGTTATAGAAGGTCAGCAAAGGGTGGGTTTGAGATGCTTGGGTGGGTTAAGTGGGCATTTTGACAACATTGCTTCTCCTTTGGCATGTTTAATTGTGATGTTTAATGGACATCCTTGCAGTTTAAGATGACACTTTTAAAAATAAAATTCTCTCCTAATGATTACTTGAGCCTTGCCACTTGATGGGAGAATCAGCAGAACCTGTAGGATCTTATTTGGAATTGACATTTTCTATTGTAATTTTGTTCCTGTTTATTTTTAAATTTTCTTTTTGTTTCACTGGAAAGGAAATATGCTCAGTTTTAAACGTTAAAAGTGTACAAGTTGCTTTGTTACAATAAAACTAAATGTGTACCAAAAAAAAATGTGCTTGAATGTATCAAAGAAAATGAAATTTTAAAAATGTAAAAGAAAATGATAAAATAAATAAAGATTTTTTTTCCTGAAAACAAGAGATTCCAGTCTACTAAAGTCAGAACTGTAAGGAAGTAAAAGTTATGCATGTCTCTGTCTTTTTTAGGAATGTCCACCTGAAATAGCTCCAGATACTCCATAGGTTCGTTATCATTTATCCTTCTAGCCAAAATACAGCTCTTCATTACCTCCCTCAGTCACATCCATGTGATCCATGTGACTGCTTTACCTTCAGCAAAGTGACTGCAGGTAGCCATGCAGATATCCTGCTCCCTCATTATAGGATCTAGTCAATCACTTCTGGACAAGACTCCTTGTCATTCACTCTCCCAATCACAAATTTTGCATTCTTAAGTTTAATTTATTATTATCATAATCATTTTATGTTACATTGAATTACATATACATTTACACTGTATTACATTTCTTAATCTAAAATAATTACCATGCATATCAGTCAAGACAAAGACATTTCTCTGTAAAATCTATTTGGGACAACTCAAATGTTTTGGTATTGGGCAATAATCCTAACCCTAGACCAAATTAAAATTTCCATTAATTTACCCTTTCTTAGGTGGATACTAGAATACAATTTAGCATATATGCGAACAGTGAAATACAATATTTAAACAAAGAACTCTGAATTTTATATCTTATGTGTTTTCCAAAATAGGGAATGCAGTAAATCAGATCTTAATTCTCATGCTGAAAGAAATCTGTCTGTGACTCCTTACACCTTTTAGATCTTTATTGGTGGAATAATTCTGACGTTTTAGTTTTGCAGTTGCCTTGGAGACCCTTAGCACCTAAGCCACAGCAGTGTGTATGATGCATCTTCTGTTATGTTGTAATGTCAATTAGTCTGAAGTTCTTAAACAATGCCCAAGAGCAACAGAGGCAGTTCTTATAGAGGCCTTTTGTCAAGAGAGCATGGTGAAAAGAACCAGTCTTAGGGTTTTATCCATTTGTTCAACAGCTTTTTTAATTGCACACTATTCCCTGGGCCCCTATGCTGAGTGTGAAAGTCTTAATTCACCAATGTGCTTGGATTTGCATCACACTTTGCCTTACCTGAAACTGATTATCATCCAAATGAAGTCCTGTTATTTCTGTTTTACATAAGAGGAAGTTGGGACATTTCAAGATGCCTGCTCTTGGAGGTACTGCTGGGATTGGAACAAAACTCTGGATATTCCAAAGTCTCATTTTCCTTCCAAGTGATAGTCATATCTCCAGGAATAGCATGAGAGGGAAAAAACATCAAGGATTATTTGTTCAAGATAGTTTGTTATGTGGTGGGTGGAGCTAGGTGTATTGTCACCAAGTAGTAGGAAAAGACTCCAGTTGATTGGAAGAGTCAGGAACAAACTAACCCACCACAATCTGCAGGGAAGATTGGTCCCTGGTTCTTGAAGATATGAAAATCTGTAATGCCAATTATGGTCCCTCACCAGATCTGAAACCCATAGTGACTCCCATTGGTTTGTTTGGTTTGATAATTGATTTCTGGCTGAATAATACACTAAGTCACTATCAGTTATTCAAGCCCAGATAAACATGTCATTGTTTAGTTCTGCTCTAATAGCAAGTAGCTTTATAGGTTAAGGTTTTTGTTAGTGTGTTTTTAAAGTTTTTGTGTGTGCACTTGCCAGAGAGTGACAATAAGAGGAAAAGTGAGAAATCACCCCCCAGTGTGGTGGCCACACTGCAATCCCTTAACCTCCACTCTCCTCTCAGGATTTTGGGCACACACACATGCATGCATGGTTGGTGTAATTTTTTCCAAGCTCTCAGGTCTGGAACTTGAACCACGGTCAACCATGTAGGAGTCCAGCACCTTAACCACCCTAACAGCTACTGGCCCCCTCTTATTACAGCTTCTAAGTGTTTGAAAAGGCTAGTTTCTACCTCATTACTATTCTTTTATTTTTCCATCCAGATAAAATATTCTGAATATTCTCATATGTTATTTTATTTCAACTTTAAGATCATCTTGTCAAAGTATGACAGAAGTTCCATTAACTTTCAATTTTGTTTATTTCTTCCATAAAAGAGAGAAAAACAGAGAGAAAGAGAGAGGCAGACAGGTTCGCCAACAGAATCTTCATGCCATAACCTGCATCAAACCTCAGCCACCATGGACCCTGTGATTATGTCTGTGAAACTGGAATGCAAAGGAAGTCTCTGGTAACAAACCCAGGTCCTTTGTATTGAGCTTAATTCCATTAACACTGAACCATAGTCTGGCCTCTCTGCTGGCATTTTGAATAAAATTAATGAATCAAATTGGTAAGTTAATTTAGGAAAAATTGCCATCTTCATATTATGAGGTATTTCTCTCTAAGACTAAGATACGCATTTCCATTTACAGAAATCTTTTCTTTTTTTTGTTTCAGAGAAAGAGAGAGAGAAAGAGAGAGAGAGGATTTTTTTTTTCATTGAGCATGTGTACTCACTGGATAGACAGACAGAAAGTCACAAATCACCCCCAAATGGGGATGGCTGCACTGCAATCCCTTTCCCCAGTCTCCTCTTGGTATTTTAGGCATGCACAAACACATCACTGTGTTTCAAGTAGCCAGGCCCAGGACTCAAACTGAGGTCGACTATGTGGGAGAACAGCGATGTAACCATTACATCATCTGCTTCACTCCTGAAATCGATTTTTGTATCTTAATAAAGTTAGAATTCTTTCATATGTTTTATGCATATTTCTTTTTCAATTCATTTTATTTTATACATTCAATCACTGTACATCACTTACTGGTATTCTTTTTGTTGTTATTATCAGCAACCTATGAATATCAGACAGAGGGAAAGACTCTTAACACAAAATTGTGTTTATTCAGGAATGGCATTGCAAGATGAAATACACTTGTAATAGTGGGAACAATGGTATATGCAGAGACCTAAAGGAAGACAAGATGTTTTAAATGAAAAATCGAAAGGAAATACATAAAATGTTTTGGGACCATTATCTTTGGCTTCCAGAAACAATAACAAGAATGATTTAAGTCCAAGGTTGGACAGGAAATTTCCAGGCTGATATCGTGGCAGAAGTATTGTTTTTGTGTCAAGTTGTGGTGGTGTTTGTGCAAAGCTGTCGTTCTGGCAGTTTTGGGGTGGTTTCTGGTGATCATGCATACTTGTATGGAAATCACCCCTCTAGGGCCTACCTTATTCCACTTACGTATTTATTTATTTGTTAGAATTTTGGTGTCAGGAACTCTATTTTGATTCTGACAACTTTCCAATTATATGTTGTATTTTTTATCTTCATTTTTTTTTGGGGGGGGAGAGGTTTTTGCTATAGGGTGCGGCGCTTGCCAGACAGACAGAGACAGAGAGACAGAAAGTGAAAAATCACCCCCCGGGGGGGATGGCCACACCGCAATTCCTTCTCCTCCAGTCTCTTCTCGGGATCTTGGGCATGCACGCATGCACACATGCCTGGCATGAGTTTAATTCACCGGGCCGGGACTCGAACCACAGTCGACTACGTGGGAGTCCAGCGACATAGCCATTATGCTAACTGCTGTTCCCTTTATCTTCATATTTTATGATTTAAAATTAATTAAAACTGTTTAGCTGAAATTCCTGCTGAATTTTCATATAATTGCTTATAGACTTTCAGATGGCATGCTAAAATAGTCCATGTTTATTAATAACTTTTGAAAGTAATTTTAATTTAATTTAATATTTTTGTTTTATATGGTTTTTGTCATAGGGCTTTTGCACTTACCAGAGAGTTACACAGAGAGAGAAAGTGAAAAATAAACCTCCGGATGTTATGGAAATGCTGCAATACCATTTGTTTCATTTCTCTCTGGGACTTTGTGCATGCACACATATGCCCCCAGTGTGATTTTCAAGGCACGTTGGCCAGGATTTGAAACATGGCTTATCATGCAGGAGTCCAGTGCCATAAGCCCCAAGACACCTGCTCGTTCTCTTTGTTTTTTTCATTTTTAAAAGTCACTGTCTTCCTATTTTCTTTTATTAGTAAATCCCAATGTGGCTAAATAAATGAATTATACATCCTTGTCTTGAATTATTTTGTTTTTAACCACACATTTCTGCCAACATGTTTCTTCCATTTTCCTCCAGATACAAAGATATTAGCAAGTAAACACTAGGCCTAAAATGTTCAACCTTTGCTTAGCAATGGTTATTTGCCCAGGATAACACTGGGGTGTTTTAAGGGTTATCTGATGGGAATTGTGAAACTGTGCTTTGGTCCTGATGTGGGAACTGTGATTTGTTCTTTGATGTGTACATTGGGGTTGCACAATCCAATACCATCATTTAGGTGCAGCCAATATACTCCAGCTCAGTCCATGCCTTCTCAAACCAGTGTTTTTCCTAAGATATTTGCAGGCTAGCAAGAATAAAAATACATTTCATAGGGAAAATGGGTTTATTTTCTACTGGCACAAGATATAGACTAAAAAAATGGAACACACACACACTCTGTGACCTCAGTTAGGATTGGTTCTAAGAACAAATATGACCTCATTCCTTAAGACCAGAATTCAGGAGAGTAATTATCTATTAAACAAAAGACTCCTGTGGGTTTTATTTTGCAAGACTTAATAATAATAAGAGAGAAAGTAACCAGGTAAATCAAACCTGCAATGAAACAGGCAATATAATAACAGATATAGTAGAAATACAAAACATAATTAGAGGATACTATGAACAACTATAGATCAAGAAACAAGAAAATCTGGATGAGATGGAAAAATTCCTGGGCACATATAATGTCCCAACATTGAGCCAAGAGAATATAGAAAGCCAGAATAGAAACATAACAAGCCAGGAGATTTAATCAGTAATAAATAACCTCCCAACAAAGAAAAGCCCTGGCCCTGATAGCTTCACCTCTGAATTCTACAAAACTTTCAAGGAAGAGTTAATCCCCATACTGCTCAAGTTATTTCAAAATATGCAGAAGTGTTAATCACTCCTAAATTCATTCTATGAAGCCTCTATCACCCTTATCTTTAAAACAGATAAGGGCAGGACAAGGAAGGAAAACTGTAGACCAATGTCTCTGAGGTATATACATGCAAATATTCTCAACAAGATACTAGCCAATTGTATCCAACAACTTATAAAAAAGATTGTACATCACAATCAGGTAGGCTTTATTCCTAGAGTGCAAGGTTGGTTCATCATACTCAAAACCATAAATGTAATTCACCATATTAAGAGGAAGAAAGATAAAAATCATATGGTCAAATAAACTGCTGCAGAAAAAGCATTTGATAATATACAACATCCCTTCATGATCAAGACTCTCAGCAACATCAGCATAGAAATGTCATTTCTCAACAAATTAAAAGTTATCTATGAAAAAACCACAGCGAACATCATCCTGAATGGAGAAAAGCTGAAAGCTTTCCAACTAAAAACAGGTACAAGACAAGGATGCCCACTTTCTCCACTCCTTTTCAATATTGTAATGGAACATATGGTAGTTCTATTTGTAGATTTTTGAGGACTCTCCAAATTATTCTCCACAGTGGCAGTACCAATTTACATTCCCACCTGCAGTGTAAAAGAGTTCCCCTACCACTCCTCGGTATGTACCCAAAGGTGTCAGGAATAATTCTTCATTGCTAAGGCATGGAACCAACCCAAATGCCCCCGTACAGATGAATGGATTGAAAAACTGTGGCACATATACTCTATGGAATACTTTTCAACCATAAAAACCCACAAAACCCAGGCTTTTGATAGAAAGTAGAAGAATATGGAAGATTTACTGCTGGTTGAAGCAAGCCAGGCTATGAAGGAGAGACATTGTATGTTCCCACTTAATATATGAGTGTCTGCACTCTACCGCCGAAACTGATTGACTAAAAGATATAAGAACACAAGAGATGGGTGTAAATGCCATATGTAGTGCTTTTGGAGGAGTGGGGCCTAGGGAAGGTCATTTAGAGGAGAGATACAGAGGCAGAATGCTGATGGGACGGGGAGGTGGGGTGTTATATGTTGAAGATATTTTGATCAACTGGACTGGGAGAAATGTTCACATATTGAAATGTTCGCTCTGTAAGCTAAACAATGTGACTGAATGTATATAAGAAATTAATATTAAATTAAAAAATATATAGTATTTGAAGTCCTCACCAACCCAATCAGAAAAGAGAAAAAAATAAAAGGCATTTGTATAGGAAAGAAGAGGTGAAACTCTCTCTATTTGCAGATGACAAGATTGTATACATAGAAGACCCAACAGTTTCCATGAAAATATTTCTGGAAGTAATACATGAATACAGTAAAGTTGCAGGATACAAAATCAATATAGAGAAATCAATACATTTCTGTATATGAACAACAGGCAGACTGAGATAAAACTGAAAAAAAGTTATCGCTTTCACCATAGCAGCAAAAATGTAAGATACTTAGGAATAAATCAAACCAAAGAAGTTAAAACCTCCACAAAAAAAACTACGAGAAGTTAAAAATAGAAACTGAAAGTGACACAAAATAGTGAATGGACATCCCATGTTTCTGGATTGGAAGAATTAATATAATCAAAATGGCTATACTACACAAATTAATTTGCATATGTAACACAATGCCAATCAAAATACCAGACACATTATTCACAGATCTAGAAAAGATAATCATAAAATTTGTCTGGAATCATAAAAGAGCAGGTGTGGCCAAAGCAATACTTCACAAGAAGAGTGGAGTGGGCAGCATCTCATTTCCTGACCCAAAAAGTGTACTACAAAGCCATGGTAATCAAAACAGCATGGTACTGGCACAGAAAAAGACATGTGGACCAATGGAACAGAATAGAGTCCCCAGAAAGAAATTTCCAAACATGCAGTCAACTGCTTTTTGACAAGGGGTACTAGTCAATCCAGTGTGAAAAGGAGAACCTCTTCAGCAAATGATGCTGGATAAACTGGATTTTCACCTGTAAAAAGATGAATCTGAACCCCCTACCTCTCATTTGACAAAAATGCACTCATGGTGGATAAAAGATCTAAATCCAAAACCTCCAACTCTAAAACTGCTCCTGGAAAACACTGGGGAAACTACAGGAGACATTGGGGTAGGTAAAGACTTCTTAAATAAGACCTCCTATGCACAGTCAATAATCCTCAAAATAGACAATTGGGATTACATCAGACTAATGTTTCTAAAAGGCAAAAAGTCACAGTAACTAATGGGAATCAACAGCCCTCAGAATGGGAAAATATCTTTGTAAATTATGCATCAGATAACGGACTGATAACCAGAATACACAAGGAACTCAAGCAGCTGTTCCAAAAAAAGATGATCAACCTTATTAAAAGATGGGAGAACGAGCTGAAAAAAAAAAAA